>CM052146.1:15942902-16059106 GCA_028454255.1 Halictus ligatus
AGTGTGTAGATTCAACTGTAGGAAGAGTGAGTGAAGCTAGACAGTAAACATTATCGCTGCATTATCAACTTCTTCAATTGTGAAGCTTCAGACATTGTCCGGTTGCCTTCCATTGCAAATTGATCGTTAATCATCTCCTACAATGATTTAACTCGACAAGTGTGTAGATTCAACTGTAGGAAGAGTGAGTGAAGCTAGACAGTAAGCACTATCGCTGCATTATCAACTTCTTCAATTTTGAAGCTTCAGATATTTTCCAGTTGCCTTCCATTGCAAATTGATCGTAAATCATCTCCTACAATTATTTAACTCGACAAGTGTGTAGATTCAACTGTAGGCAGAGTGAGTGAAGCTAGACAGTAAGCACTATCGCTGCATTATCAACTTCTTCAATTTTGAAGCTTCAGATATTTTCCAGTTGCTTTCCATTGCAAATTGGTCGTAAATCATCTCCTACAATGATTTAACTCGACAAGTGTGTAGATTCAACTGTAGGAAGATTGAGTGAAGCTAGACAGTAAGCACTATCGCTGCATTATCAACTTCTTCAATTTTGAAGCTTCAGATATTGTCCCGTTGCTTTCCATTGCAAATTGATCGTAAGTCAGCTCCTACATTTAATTAAGTCGACAAGTGTGTAGATTCAACTGTAGGAAGATTGAGTGAAGCTAGACAGTAAGCGCTATCTCTGCATTATCAACTTCTTCAATTTTGAAGCTTCAGATATTTTCCAATTGCCTTCCATTGCAAATTGATCGTAAATCAGCTCCTACAATTATTTAACTCGACAAGTGTCTAGATTCAACTGTAGGAAGATTGAGTGAAGCTAGACAGTAACCTCTATCGTTGCATTATCAACTTCTTCAATTTTGACTGCCTAAAACATTGTCCGGTTGCCTTCCATTGTAAATTGATCGTAAATCATCTCCTACAATGATTTAGCTCGACAAGTGTGTAGATTCAACTGTAGGAAGAGTGAGTGAAGCTAGACAGTAACCTCTATCGCTGCATTATCAACTTCTTCAGTTTTGAAGCTTCAGACATTGTCCAGTTGCTTTCTATTGCAAATTGATCGTAAATCATCTCCTACAATTATTTAACTCGACAACTGTGTACATTCAACTGTATGAAGAGTCAGTGAAGAATTGATTGAAGTTAGAGAGTTTCAGACGTGTAGGATATTGTTCAGCTACGTGGAATTGCAAACTAATGTTCATCAAAGTTCATTGTGCTGAAAGCTGAACAAAAGAGAGGGAATACAAAGGGTTCGGTTTGTTTAGAAATAGAGCACATGACTTCTATGATTAACTAAGATATCTTTATAGGAAATCGAAGGTAATTACGCCGAAAGAAAAGTAGCTGGATCTCCGAGCCAGAGACGTCTACGAATCACGAAGAAAACGCGGGAAGGGGTTCACCCAGAAGAAGTTCAACTAGACTATACCCGGAAAACCGCAGCTTTATCTCTGGAACTACAGTCGTTTGTCTCCGCGCGTCGTCGAGCAGATGCGTCGAGAGAGACGTCACCCCGCGTTTCTATTATTCCTCGCGGAAAGATCTTGCGGAACGGGCTTACCGAGATCGCTGGAAGCGATCGAATGGATCGACGGGGACATCTGTCCCGGTTTCACGACGCTCTTTTAACCGTGGACAGTTTTCGGCGCGGAGGACATTATCGAGGAGAAGTTTCGCCGGCGGGCAGAACTTTGTTCGCGTCTAGCCGAGAATCGCGGCGGAAACTCCGTCGCAGCGGCGAGCCAAAATCTATCACAAAAGCGACAATCGACAGAGTCCGGGGGTACTCGCAAACAACCGAACAATGAACGTTCCTTGGCCCCGGGAATCCTTTCGATAAGCTGCGTCACTTACCGAACGATAAATTAACAGTTAGGGGCGGAGGTTCGAGAGGAGACGTCTACGAATTGAATCGTTTCCGGTCGCCGCGTGCTGCAACCCCTACCCTACGAGTATTACCGAGCCATTACTTACGATCATCCCCCTCGAGATACACCACCCTAAAGATACACCCCATAACGCCGTTGGGGGGGCACGCGTCGGCGAAATTCTTCTTTCGCGGGTTTTCGAAAGCGCAGACGATTCATTCGGCCTTGGACGCGGAGGAATCCGTGCAGTATTAAAACTGCCAGACAGAAATTGACAAAATTTTAATGAGACCTTCAGGATAGTGTCTAGTAAGCGACAAATAAGTTTCAAGATGACAGGCAACGCGACAGTTCAGAAATGTTCGTTTCATCGCTCAATTGAAGGATCGCTGCTGAAAGAAGGACGGTCGAACTTTGAACAGCTATAACTTCGTGAAAAAAATAGGAGGACACTTTACGAAGGACTCGTTTTAATGCGCGAAGTGTCTACTTTTACACCCCTGAATGAAAATTTTTCAATTTCGGCTAGACAGGTTAAAATATTCTGATTTTGGAGGTCCTCTCGGGAGAAATGCTTGAGATCGCGGGAACGCAAAGAGTTGACGATTCATTTTCTCTATGGAGTGACATGGCGAGTTGGAATTGGGGTCGTCGCGGACTTCTACGCCATGAAACGACCACCCCCGGAGGTACGGGGCCGGATCAGAACGAATCATTAGAACCATTGCGGACACAATGGAGGAGCCACGTGGATCCCCAGGAAGTTTAGCATGGAAGAGCGGCTTTTTTTCCCTTCTTTGCAGCGACGTAACGCGCGCACAGAAGATCGCAGGTCCGGAACGAAAGAGGAGCCGCGACGTTGTCGTAATTTACGGTTCGTCGTTCCGTTTCGATGACTGTTTTGCTGTCCGCCCCCGATGCGAACGCCGTTTACGACCCCTTTCCTCTGGAAACGCGGAAGAACTATGCTTTAGCAGTCTGTTTTCATTGAAAATCACGTTTCTTGCTGCGCGTCATTGTGTAATCAATCATCCCTGTGACCGAGGAATTCATTAAACTACAATTTAATGATCTATTGCTACTTTTAGCTGCGTAGTTCACAGTGAATTCTCGACATATGTCAACAACACGGCTCTTGCCAGCGTCGTTTATCATCCAAGAGACATTATTTACACTCCTTATTATATTTAAGTATGTGTACACTCCTCGGCATCCATGGCCTCTCGAGCGTCGTGGGGATAATTTCACGACGTTTGTCATCCAGGTCTTGGCGACATGTATAGAGAAATCACTGTAATTCTCAAAGTGTGCCCTTACCTTGCGTTGTGAAATTCTCTTTGACCTCCCTATCAAAATTCAGGAATACTGTAATATCCAATATAAAAGATTGTAGATTTAATACAATTTAATATAATTTAACACAGTATGCAAATTTTACATAAAATATTTATTCATACAGATATTAATTTACGGGTAATTTTTAAATTCTAATAAATTTTAATTTAATTCCAATCGTTTTTTGCTACAAAAGAAAAATCGTAGAATTAAAAAAATCAGCGCTCTTTTTGACGCGAGGTTGGATTTTTCTTCTTATCTCTTTCGTTTCGTCATGGCGTAGCGAATAACTTAATCGGTTATCAAATAAATGAACCGACAATGGAACAAAGGGGTAAATCGTAATTCTGATTTGATCGTACAAGTACTTAGCATTCGATTACACCGAAATATGATTACGATTCGTGGAGCAACAGGAACCCAACTGAGAAGAATAGGTTTCGATCCGAGGATCCCCTCCTGCGCGGAGAAATCGAGAGCACCGCAGTCGAGGAAAATATTTTGGTATCGCCTAACTTTGGAGAGGTTTCGCAAAACCGAATGCAACGGCGTTCACCCCCACGGCTTTTCTGGGTCCCGTCCGCTATTCGGGGCTCGAACAAAACGCGGGCTCGCAGCGAGCCTCGTCGACAATGGTCGTCGGAAAGCGATCCTCGTTCACGGTGCATTGTGGCGGGGCCCGTAGCCGGCTCCAGGGACAAATTTCACCCCTAAACGCGCAAATAAAGGATAAAGGCCGGCAAATTAGCCCAGTGAAAGCGGCATAAATCAAAATATTAGAAAATAGCCGCGTGGACGGCGGAACTCGAGGTGGCTGAAGGATTTATGGGGTCGGTCCAGTATACGTGGCGTAAAACTCAGGGCGTTCCCGTCGTTTCGTTCCCTTTCTCTCCTGCCCCTCTCTCTCTCTCTCTCTCACTCTCCCTTTTCCTCTCTATCCAGGCAGGATCACCGCTACTTTTGTTTAAAACATGATCTATCGTTTAAATACTCAAAGTGGACAATTTATGGGCACGAAGACGCCGGGAGAAACGGGCGCATGGGTGAACGCGCGGGGGTGGAACCTCCCTCAACGCTTCTCGCTTTTCTCTTCTTTTTTTTTTCACGTGTCGAGCAATATGGTCGCTCGCGCAGGTGAATTCTCACGGCTTTGAATGTTCCAAGTTCCATCCTCTTTCCTATCCACCAACGCTCCCCTTGATGAAACTTGACGCGGCTCTTTCACGCCGCGCGCCATACTCCTTTATCGTTTCGACACACTTTCTAAGATTCCCGCTGCTCGGGTTCGCGCGCTTTGTTTGACTGCTCGGGGATCTTCGACGAACAGCCTCTTGATACAACGACGCACGCATGCAACGCAGAATGCATCAACCTGCTCGCCGACGCAGTTTCCCACCATGGAAATTCGGACGGAGCGAGCAATCACTAGATTTCCGATTGTCATGCAAATTCCCACGACTAAACGCTCTTCAATGGTTATTCTCCTATATATTAGTAAGATTCTATTCGTCTATTTTTTTTTATTCATTGAGCTGGAGATCGTGTTAAAATTCGCTTTTGTTAGCATTGATTCGCAGTGTTCATTCCTTTTACTGCAATCGTATCCTGCAACTAATTTGTACAAAATGGCGCACAAGAATATAATTTAATTTCTGTTAATTTGGTACACTTAAACTCAAGGTGATCGTAATGCATATAGTAAATTATAATACCTATGCGTAATCTTAAGAAAATCTTAATATAAGATCTAATACAAAATCTTAGTCCATACAATTATACAGATTCAGGTCCATACAAACTCAAGACAATCTTCAAGATAACTGAATAAATTAACTAAGAATATATTAGTACATATCTACAAGTATTTCTAATAACTTTTCAATTCCATTGACAATACTCCATCCACAATACTTTAAATCTAATAAACAGACTGCAGGTCTTCAAGCAAAGTCTAATGTGATATAATTTAAGAATAATGTGATATGGACATTAAAATCAATGAAAAAATTCTTTATTTTCTTAAACATTCCTCGTCGTCAAAATAAAGCAAATAATCAATTTCTACTAAATCGTTTCTTGGTACTCTAAAAATTCGAACGTAACACATAAATATCCACAGTCTCCACTCAAACGATTTAAATGTCGACTCTAATATACAAACGCAAATGTTAATTTTAATTTCTATTAAAACATTTCTTGATACTCTAAAAATTTTAACGTGACACATGAATATCCACAGTCTACACTCAAATGATTTAAGTATTGACTCTATTGTACAAACACAAATGTTTGACCGGGGGGTCTGAAACAGCCACTCAATTCGAATGATCTTTCTTTTCAGAGGCTCTCCAGTACAATATTTTTTCTAAAAAGAGAGAGAGATAGAGAGAGAAAGAGAGAAAGGGCAACCGGACCGTATGGTTGGCAAGACAATCGCGCTAATCGTTCTCGCCAACAGCCTCCAACGGTAGGTATCCAGGAACCACCGGGAGCTGACATTCTAACAGCGCGTCTCTGCGGCTGAAGAATAATCGTTCCCCGTCTGTCTCGCTAGATCATTTCGACCGATATGCTCGCGAACAGAGGAAAAACGAAGGTTTTCGGTTGCGTGGCAAGAGGTCGAACAACTGTACCGATTGTCCTCGCGTTCAGCCCCTCCTTCTCCCCCTGCGTGTTTTTAGATGAACGATAGATCGGAGCGAGAGAGAGAGAGAGAGAGAGAGAGAGAGAGATACTGTGACCGTGGACGACGTGGCTGTAAAACAAAAGGCTGGAGAGGAAGATCGCGCCGAAGATTCGGCCGTGACTGTCGCGGAAGCCACGTCCAGCGCATAACTCTCTTCCATGCTGTCTTCTGGACTTCCAGCGAGGTTGCTTCGTCGCCTTGCGTTCCCCAGAAATCATGGATTCTGCGAGGAATTTTTTTTCTTTTGCAGAGAAGGACGCGAATTCGATTATTTTGCTTACATCAAATCATTCCTTAACACTGCCGAGCCCGGCGAAATGACGTAACATTTTTTCTCTGACAATTCGCGAAGTTATAGAGGTATTTTCTTGTACTGTTTTTTGGGACATTTTTTTACTCGAATTTACGGAAAGTTCAAGTGCGCGTACACTCGATTTTGATTTCGATTTGTGGGAAAATATAAAAAAATTAAGAGTATCGTTGCTTGATTTACGACTTATTAAACTTGTTGAGACAAAAAGATCTCAAAAACTATTATATTACCATAAAATAATAATATTGTATTATAATATTAAGATAATAGGGTAATTCCGGGAGCGATACACCACATTTTGTTTTCTGTTTAATAAAAATTTTATTGAAAATAATTGAAAGAATAGGCAGGCATAATTAAATTGTTTATTTCAATCTCTTGAAGCAAATTCTACGTAAAATGAGTAAAACTTCTATATTAATGTGTTAATATGCTGTTTAAAAATGTTTGAAAAAGTGCATCTCTCCCTAGAGCCTGAGGTTAGATGCACTCCTTTCGTTTATACCTTATTCTCTTTACTTTTTTTTCTCCCTACTACATATTACACAAAGGAGAATACATAGCGCATGTTTCATGGAGCCATTGGAGGCATTAATATAACGTTCTAAACATTCAATACAATAATTATTCGAATCTACTAACCAGTCTTTTTTGTCAAAAATGAAGCATCTCCTTTTTAATTACCTAATTACAGAGCCATAAATATAAATTAAATCATTTTAATTAATTAAAGTATAAGATGTTAGTAAATAGTGTGGCCATGAACAAGTCTCAGTTTTAAATTCTCACTTTTTAATTAATTAAAAAAAAGGTGCTTCATTATTTATAAAAACAACTGCCTTTACATACATAAATTAATGATGCATCTTTCGCTAAATTGAGAGACAGACGCACCTATACGAAAACGAGAACTTGTACAAAGAATTTTGTCAAAACACGAAACAAAATCGTAAAAGAGAAACCATTGTCACTATTTAATTCGACACTGATAATTAAAACCATACCATAAGAAGGTGATAACATTTATACTGACCACTTACAAAAACATGTCATCACAAGTTTACAGCACTAAGTTTTTATACCTCTGTTACACGTAAATGATATAATACACGTGTGTTCTTCGTTCCGAGATTATTTACACATGTTAAAACGTTATAAATGATACCAGACAAACAGTTGAGAATCGTCCAGTATGCCACAATAAAAACTGGTGCATACCACCCTGTGGTGCATCTCTCCCGGAATGACCCTATTACAATACTATAATCACTATAATATCAAGACATTATTATTCCTCCGAAAATAAATCTGCGAACCACACGGATCGACCACAGCGTGATGTTCGAGCGATCGTCTGCGTGTGTCGGTCTCCGATATCGATCGATCGCGAATGTCACGGGGTCGTGACCGCTTCGTAGCATACGCAATGCAAATCGCGCTCGGTTTCAAAATATTCGAGCGACCAGGAGGAATAGTTCGAACCACGCCGAAGGAAAGAGGGACGCGAGGCGTCGCGTCGCGCCGTTCGGCGAGCCTCCTCCGTGGACGGCGTCGCGCGTCCCATGGAAAGTCAGTCGACGTCGGCGGCGTCGAGCCGTGAGGACCGGGAGGCTCGGGGAACGAAGAAAAGCCGAACACAGAGCCGATATACCCGGGCTCGATCGCGAGAGATACATAAATGCATTAACGAAGAGCGTATATGCGCTCCTCTCGACGTCCCCCGTCTTCGGCCGTCTTATCGGAAGCGCGTCGCGCGGGGATATCGGGAGTCGCTGTCCGATTCTCGTCCGAGCACCTTATCGCGTTATATATCCTACGGCCGGCACATAGATAACTCCGAAATACATCCATTATTCAGGCATTTGTTCGCATATTACGTAGGTATCGACGAGTGTGTCCGACTTATCGGTGCCGGCATATCGGCGTTGCCACCTTTACGTAAGGACGCTCTTAACGCAGCTCCCGAAGGATATTAGCCGCCGATTTTCAAACCGTTTTCCCTCGGACGGGCGAAAACCGCGACAGATCTGCCCATCCGCCGTGAATTTTGATCGTTCACGAAGATCCAGTCGAGTTATGATAGGCCGCGGATACATCGGCAAAATGAAAATTGTCTGTTGGAGTTTATGTTATAAATGGAACAAAATGAATCTTCTATTTTCTTTAGAAGGAAGGATCGTTTGAATCGGCTTTAGATATACATTGTATATTGTCCCAGGCATGGGACCCTCGATCCTCTGATGTTTACATTGAACTGTTGCTCCTCTGTTTCATTTTCTTGATTCATTCGGGACGTTTCTCTCAAACAGT
This sequence comes from Halictus ligatus, assembly GCA_028454255.1. Taxonomy (NCBI): domain Eukaryota; kingdom Metazoa; phylum Arthropoda; class Insecta; order Hymenoptera; family Halictidae; genus Halictus; species Halictus ligatus. The sequence continues at coordinate 15,951,430 of CM052146.1, forward strand.
AAAGACGTGTCTGACGAAGTGCTGTTACAGAACTTTTAAAATAAAATCTCTATTCTACGTACTAAAGAAAGAGTGTGCTTTGATTATATATACACCCATATCCCATTATTGTCTGAGGCCAAGTGGAAATTCTTTTCTTCCTTTCGTGATTCGAACAAGCTGAAACTGATACGTTGATCAGAGTTTTGAGACTTTCGTTTTGTCTCTTGAGGCTTTCGGGTGTAAGCCGTGTCCTAGAGGAAGAAATTTCCCAACGTTTCGCAAGCATTGCAGCTAGCTTCGTCAGGGGGTCTGGAGACACAGTGATACTGAAGTGTGTAATATGAAGTTGTAATATAGCGGGTTCACTCATTGCTACGGTTCGGTGAGCACCAATCAAAGTTGACTTTTTTGAAAAAATGCATTTTAATATTGGGAAAATCATGTGAAAGAAGACAATTTCTCGTTTTTAATTTTTTCCTCTTAAAACATCCCCATACAGTAATTTATTTAAAAACAAAAATAACTTTTCCATTTTCGAGGGCAGATTGCGCGTTTTCTTAGAGACTTAAAAATTTTTTCTTTTTTTGTTTTATTGATCTTAATACATTGAAAATAATATATTTTAATTGTTCGGCCGCCCAATTGAAAAAGTCAACTTTGATTGGTGCTCTCCGAACCGTAGCAACGAGTGAACCCACTATATTAGTGGAACGCAAAGCGACACACTTCAGTGTCCGTGTGTCTTCTGACCCCCTGATGAAGCTAGCTGCAATGCTTGGGAAACGTTGGGAAATTAGGACACGGCTTACACCCGAAAGCCTCGACAGACAAAACTGTACGATACGTTGATATTCCTGAATCATTTGATCTCTACGAATTGGAATTTCGTGCGCACGTTTTTCTCATAAATCCGTACAGTCTGCAGTCTAGCAATGATCGAACACGCGTCGCCCGTAAAGGCAGCTTCTGGCTGCCGTGTCTTCACGCGAGCGACAAATTGGGGGTGCGAGGACCGACGACGAGCAGGCCCGAACAAGATAAGAACTGTCGATCTCTCCGAGGAGGAAGGACAAGTGGAAGAGACACCGTACGATCGAGCAGGATCTCTGCGGTTCCGAGTTCTAACTGTTTCGCGTTCGTGACTCCGGTGATTTTTTGTTTTCACTTTCCTCGACCGGTAAAACTTCACATTTTTCACGGAAAGCCTTTTACGGAAGGAAAAGGGAGGCCACTGGATCGAGGAGGCCGTGGCAGAGGGTGGATAGAGACAAAGAGGGAGGGGAAGGCTAGTGTTTTACCTGGTCTCGAGAAAAGGACTTTCTTGCGGCGGGTTCTGTCTTTCCGGTACCGGGAACTGGTGCGGAACGACCAGTCAGGATGTTTTCTTTCTGCCATGGGTCCCCCTGGACCCCCATTCTCGCTCCTCCGCAGAGAAATTATCTGATCCTTGCTCTCATCGCCGAAAGAACAAAACGCGACGCGGCCTATCAGCTCACGATCGCGATCCTGGTACATGATCTACGCGCTGCTCTTGTTATCTCACGGCGATCGGGGGTTACTTGCTCTCTCTCTCTCTCTCTCTGCGTTTGTCCCCGAAAAACCTTCACTGCGGGGACAGACTGTTCTCTTCCGAGATGGCAACGTGCGAGAGGCGCAACCCCCTGTCCGTGTACCCCGTGAACCTTATCTTCGGCGAGGACAACCTGGAAACGGTTTACCACGCGATCCGTTGTTCTACAACGAACGGCCTCGTTAATCGATCGCACCACCGTGCATGCTTTCTTCGGCTTGCGGTTGTTTCCCGTGTTTTTTCTTCCCGTTACCGTCGTCGTTGCGACGTGTTCCGTTAGGCGAGACTCGGTACGTGAGGACGATCGATGATTTTACTCGGGGGAGGTTTCCCTGGTTCGAGGTCCTTTCGGACTGGTGACTGGTGACGGAAACAGGTTCTTCGAAATATTTAATTTCACTTGAAATGTAATTCGAATCTATAGGTATCTAGTCTTTTCTTAGAAATGAATTTAATTCATATATTTACATACACAGGGAGGTTCGTAAATGGTATGCAAATCTTTGGGAATACACCCGTCTCTCAATTTACGCGAATATCCGTTCGACGTGGATTTCATTTACGCGAATAAAGATCGTGTTAACCCTTTGCACTCGAAGCTATTTTCACCCCAAAACGAAACTTTTCTTCCGACCTAGAATATTTCCCTTCTGTATATATTTTTTTTACGTTATACATATGAAAGTGGTGCAATTTACTCGTACAATTGTAATATGTTTGGTAATTTAATAAATACAAACAAATTTAGTAATGTAAACAATTGTATATTTGATGCTTTCACGGCCTGGAATGTACACAATGTCTGATACAGTATCAAAGTGTCTTCAGCCCTGATGAAGCCAGTTGCAATGATGGCGAAACGTTGGGATCAAATTCCTTTAGGACACGGCTCTTTCCCGAAAGCCACTAATCATGTGTACGAATGTAAACAATATTTTTAATAATGATACAGCAATTTTTAGTGGTGACTTACACGTTTCGAGTACTAAGGGTTAATTGAATTTGTCAGTATAAAAGGAAAACATTGGAAATAAAGGTTAGTAAATGTGTGTTAGAAATGCATGTGTACATATTTATATTTAAGCCTCTCGAGACGGCACAGGGACGAAAGGAGTCCTCGCTCGCATCCAATTTAGTCAATAATTCAGCTACAACCGAAAGTTCCTCTGGAATGACCCAATCCGATGGCTTACAGCCGCATTCCAACCGGATTCCTGTCAGAGGACTTCTTGTGAGACACGCAAAGTATGTATGTATATACATATCTGATCGCGTAAAACAAGATCGCGTAAATTGAGGTAAAACCGCGTGAAACAAATACTCTCATAAAAAAGTGTCGCTTAAATTGAGGGGCGGGTGTACATTTCTAATGCTTAGAGAAGGAAAGTTTATGTCAACATAGGTCCAGAAAAGATTAGTTTCTGAGCTATTGTGAAGTTTTTGTGCCACGGTTCTCTCGTCATATCATCCTAAAGGCCCGTTTAAAGGTGCCAAGAATGCTTTTTAAGTAATCTCCGGTCTATGTTTACGTTATTTGGGTGTATTATTCTTGTTTACAATTTACATTTTACTTGCTAGCGTGTTCGGAGTTTAATGAGACGACGAGCTGAGGCTTGTATTGCGACAGGAGGCGGAGTTATTGACAGAGACCATAACTGTTATAACCAAAACGAAGAAAATTCATGGAGTAAAAAGTACTTCATCGACTAAAATCGTATTATTTACAAATAAGTATTATAATTAAGCGAAAATTGGTTCTCTTATTGGTAAATGTTATCGTTGAGAGAAATTCATTTCGATCACTTATAACTAGACTGCGTTTATGCATTTACGACAAAAATGAGTAGGTGTAATTCAAAACGGTAAAGAGATTAAAGGAGTTTAAAAATATCGATATACTACTTTTAACATATAAAAATTATTAATGAGCAAAATAAATTTTTTCTGAGCTCCTATAGGTTGCAATTGATGCATACAAATTTTATTTTGAATAAAGATCATCAGTCTACTAATAACAGTTATCCATGAGAGAAATTTATTTCGATCGCTAAGAACAGTTATCGATGCGAGAAGTTTATTTATTTCGGTCGCTCATAACAGTTGTTGATGAGAGAAATTTATTTCGATCGTACATTTTCGGTGACCTTCAGTCTGTTTCAATTGACTTGGACCACTTTTATTTTGCATACAGATTCGCGAATCTGTTGTTCACAATGATCATACATCGTTATTCGGTTTTCCTGAAAATGTCAAAGCATAGGTCCTTCCGTCGCATGAATTGCAACGTGCGCAGGGAAAACGTGTCTCAAAGGAAAACGCAAATTAGCTCAAGAGACAAACAAGTATTAAAGTGCATTCCGTATCAATAATACAGCAGCGAGTTTAGGGCACGTAACTGTAGCAATGCTTCACCCCTGTCAACCAGCTCGGGTCAATTCTACCTAAATGGGGCATCTAACTTTCAGCGATTCTTTGAGTTGCATAAGGTTTAGAAGTCGATTTCATGCTACTACTTTGCAGCCATTACCATGTGGCAGTAGCTTTGCATCCGTTCCTAATCGTGATCCTTTCTTACAGAAGTGTTGCAGCGTAAATGCAGCCGTTATTAGGTTGCAGAGTTGATATAAAGATTGGTTTTCATTTTAATATCGTCGGGGTATTCAAGCTCGAATTTCGCGGCAAGATGACACAAGCGGAATACCTGGAGGATGTTCCCGGCAGAGGAGTCGTGTATCTCGTCAACGAACAGGCTCGTGCCTCGGGAACACCTCGAAGAAGGAACGCATCGTCACGCAGTGACGCTTCGAACCTGATGCGTGCACCCTGTCGAGAGAAAAACGATCGCGCAGGTGTAAGGTGTCGCGCCGAAAATTGCACCTCGTTTCAGCTCTGTCTAGCGCCGCCTACGCGACGAATCATTCTTGCGAACTAGAAAGTATCGTTCGAGGAACTGTCCCGGACAAATTGCGTTCGACGTTTTCCTCACAGGTTTCGATATTGTAATCAAATATGTTTATGCAAAATAAAAATTGTTTGCACGTACGACCGCTGTTATTCTCCATCGATGTTGACAATGTTTATCTTGCATAAAAATCCAGCGGTATAATGAGAACACATCTTATCACCCTCATTTCGCGTGACCTCACCGTAAGGAATTTTGAAAAGTTCTTGGGAGTTGTTGTTATGCGATTAAAAATGTGACCCGAGGAGAACTTTGTCACAATATCGACCAGTCACGTTGACGAATAGAATAACAAACGCGGCCATAGTTTGAGCAGCGAGCCGAAAGCAAGGTCGCGCGGAAAAGTTACGTGGGTCCTCGAATTATCAATTTTCCAGGGGTTACCTTCGAACGTTAACACTTATCAGAAGGATGTCCCTATCGAGCAAACCATTATGTACTTCTGACAATACACGGGTGTATTGTAAAACAGCGCATACTATAATGTAATACATCGCGAGACAGCATGTATAATATATTCCGTGAAGGTAATAGCTGCCTGACAAATAACCACGCTCGACCACATGAAAACGATCGGGGCCTCGAAATGGAGTGGGGACCGAGCGGCTCTCGACGCCCCCGTGGAAATTTTGAAAACGATCTATGGCTTTTCGAGAGTCGAGAGAAGGAACGAGAAGAAAGAGAAAGACAGAGAGAGAGAGAGGGAGAGAGGGAGAGGGTTCCACCTGCGGTCAAACGATATTTCACCGGCGCCACGAGACGGTCCCTTCGGGCTATTCGGTAAGAGTTCGAGGAAAGGAAAGCGAGAGGCGCACAGGGATGCGCGTCCGAGACTGTTTCTCGTTAGCGTTCGATGCGCTAATTCGTTTAGTCGCCGGGATGGGTTCGATACATTCTCCTTAAACAATTCTATTTATTCTTGTTCGTCATAACGGCCCGCTCGGGCTCAGCAACCTGAACTAATGGCTACGACAAATGCACTGCTGCGAATCAATACAAAGTGCGCTGAACAAGGTGCAAAGTGCACCGATCAAGAAGCATGCTGAAGAGTGCTGGGAATTCTAAAAAATATCGAGATCAACGTTGCTCTCCTGCAAGTCTTTGTAAGATGCAATGCCTTTACGTAGGCCGTAGACCTACTCAAACCCTTATCAATATCTGTCTCATAGAATGTGTACCCGGATCAATTTTTATAAGAAACAAGGCACGGATAGATTAATTTTTTGATGGACTCGCGCTCATCTAACGTAAACGTTACAAATTCTAAATCCTGTTGAATTTTACATTCCTGCGTTTTTTGAAAATTCTCGCAAGCCGTAAACGCATAGAGATCCGCAGTCTGGTTATCATTATCATTCAGTTATTATAATTTTCAACGCGCTGAGGTTCTTTCGGGCCTCAATTTGCACGATCGACAACCCAGCAAATACTGAGCAACTTGAATATCGAAACAGGTAAATCGCAAGGTCGTTACGTAGTAAAAATTCCAGCAGGGCGGTCTTCGAGGGGGTCCGGTGCAGCCTCTGGGTCTGTCGAAAATTGAAAAAGCAAGGTTTTCCCCGTAGACCGTGAAACGACCGGGTGGAGCGATCCCCGAAGTCTCCTCGATTGCGTTGAAATAGAGTTGCAGCGGAGGAAACAAGGGCGGAGAAGTCAGAAGGAGAAGAAGAAGAGCCTGGATGAGAAGGAACGGTGGAGAACGCCGAGTATCCGAGAAGCAAGTGAAAAGAATGAAAAAAGAACGTAGAAGAAGAAGAAGAAGAAGAAGAAAAGGGGGAGAGCCTGGCCATGAGAGGAGACCCGAGAGACTCAGGTAGATGCTAATGGGAGCCCATTGTTTTTTCTCCCGTGTTTCCCTGTGACTGCATTGTTCTTTGCAACGGGGCCCGGGCTTCGTTCATCAGTTAACATTGTCCGCGCATTAGATCGGCCTTGTTCCAAATTCGAGCTGCGGTCGCGCGACCTCCTATCTCCGGAGTATGCGACCGTTTTGCGACGAGAAAGAAGAAGAAGAAGAAGAAGGAGAAGAAGAGACAAAGGTGGCGAGAAGTCGGTGTAAACGAGCCTCTCCGCCCGGTTCTCGGCGACGATGCCACGAGACGCTTCCTTGTTTAGCCTCCCTTTACCTCTGTTTGGTCGAACGGACAATCGTGCCAGCGTAAAACAAACAAGGGACGGATCCTTTTCACCGAAAACGAACCAGCCTCGCACCGTGAAGCCAGCAAACACTACCGCCTACCTAATTCCACTCGAATTGTCTTCCAAGTCGTCTCTCCCTAAGCTCATCGAACACAGTCCGTCGTCGTTTCGCGCATCCCAGACTACGGTGACCGCACTCATAACCAGTTGTCATAGTTGTCATAACTAGGCAACGGATCTTGATGCGAAACAATCATTTACTACCTGAACTGCAACAAAGTGGAGTGAAATGGAAATTTATTTTCGTTCCATATGTACAATCCGCTGTCTAGTCATAACATTGGTAACACTGAATACCAATTTATTCGTTCTGAAACGAACTAAATTATATGTGCGAACTTTATTATCGAGGAACTAATAATACGGATTTTATGCATTTACGACAAGAATGGATAGTGTCAAATATAAAACTATAAAGATATTCGAAGAATTCTATTCAAATTGTTAAAAGAGGAAATGCATTTTCATTCAACCTCCGTTTACTACAACTGACTTGAACAATTTTTATTTTGCGTAATGATTCGCAGTCTATCAAAAATAATTTTTAATAACCCTCATCGTTTATGGAAATGAAATAAGCAGGACTCGTATCCTCCGCGGCGTTAATTTTGTGCTCTACTGTAGCTTGAATATCGTGAATTTGTATATAATTTTGTAACTCGGTAGGGGGGGGGGGGGGCCGTAATAGCCAAACAGTGCCCCCTTATTTCTGTCAGCCACAGTAGATCGGAAAGAAGGTCGATTATCGCGGTGGAATGCCCGTCCTGGAATTCGTGATGAAATTCGATCTCGCTATTGGAACCACCAGATAATGACTAGGAAGTCTGGGGGCGTGGTAATGAGGGCCCGGGCCCCGATCCACCGCGCGACTGCTCTTTCCCCTGTCGGTTTCGCGTTCCTCGACAGCGGCGGACCGGGCCCCGTGCCCGGCAACTTTTCTAGCCGGTTCCCGGGTTCTCTAGCAACGGTGATAAATTACGGCTAAGATATCCGCGCCTCCTCCTGTCCATTCGCCGAGGATACGCTCGCGCTCTGCCCCCTCAAGAGACAACCCTTCCCGCGACTGGGCCCCGCGGGCCCCCCTCGAGAACCCACTTCGTCTTCTTTGGCAGTTTCATCTGGGCCCGCTTGCCGCGCAACGCATCAATCTTCGCGAATCGGGATCATCCTTGTCCTCGAGCTCGGCAAAAGGAATTTTCAGCAGGATGTTATCAAACCTAACATCTTTTATCCGAGGCGCACGTTTTTATTCCGCGTTGTTGAGACGCGACAGCGAAGGCAACTTGCCCTCGTGTTGAAAGATGCTGAAAGAAACGCATTTATCCAGGAAAGAGTAAAATATTATTTGAGCTTATGAGAAATTATTGTAAAAATGTGACATCTACGATTTACTGCATAGTAAAAATTATTAATTTTAAGACGAACTAAGAGGGATAGATTTAGAGTTCATTCGCTTGTGCTAACTTTTAAGAGGACCTACGACGTAATTTGGGCCACTTGACATGTGTACTGTATAATTACCGCGTGACTAATAATCAAAACAGAGAAATTGTTCTATAAGATATGGCACCTCCAAAGGAAAATGATCCGAAAACACCAAAACGATCAATTTCACAGGAATATAGAGCCTCGGTAGAAAATATGTGGGTCACTATTGGCCGTTCTACAAGCTCGCAATTTTCTTCCACTGATTGATGGATAGAAACATCTTTCGGTTAGTGTGCATTCAAACATCCCAACGGGATCCACCGTCGTAAACATATAATTATGGGCTGTCCAATAATCAGCGAAGAAAAATTGTTCTACAAGGAATGGCAAGTGCTATGAAAAATGGTGCACATCGGAATGATCAATTCGACAGGAAAATTGTCTTTCGTGGGTAAAAACGAGGGATTCGTGGCTGGAAACGACGAAAGAGGAGGCACAGTGTTTGGGAGGGGCAGTGTAAACCCGAGGATTCCACTCGGGGGCTGGATGTAAATAATTAAAGAGGTCCGGCGAAAACAAATATATCGTTTCGCGCAGTGTGATAGATGATGTTGCTTATTCACCGTCCTGGATGAAGAGAAAGGAGTGGTAGACGACGAGGAGGAAGAGCAAGTTCGGCCCCGGCGAAGAGCGAAGACGAGAGAAAGAGGAGGTCTCGGGCCTCGGTAGGCTTTTAGGACGTTTGGCGGACCCGGGAGAGGGTTCAAGGGCGTGCTGGACGTTTCGAGGGAAGGATGGCGAGGCAATTAGGAGGCCCAGCGGGGTGCCAAAATCGTTGCCCTCTTCCTCGTCCCACCTTCTTCGTCGAGCATACTCCTACGCCCCCGGATCTTCGTCCTCTTCCTCGCCCCCCAGTCACCTAATCTCGAGCTTTGCTGCTCTCTATTTCTTTTTCCACTTCGAATCGATCTTCGGCCAAGAGAGAGCACCTTCTTCTTCCTTCTTTCGGTTGAATCAGGAAGGACAAGCATGCCTGACCCACCCTTCGATCGTCTAACTAACTCGATACGCCCTTCTCCGTCCACACCCCCGCATTAATTCAAAACATTTCTGCCCACGAGGACGTTAATGTCAGTCAACCTGTGTTTCTTGTACCACGGAGATGGGCGATTTCTGGGACCCCTTGCCATTCGATTTTCTTCGTAGTTGAAATCAGAACCTGTTCGTCCTAGATCATTTCTTATCAGAGTGGAAACATTCTCTTTATTGTATATGTACGCTTATTTTAACGCTTTGAATATCTAATTTTAAACTAATTTTGGAGAAAAACTAATTTTTGAGCTAACATTAAACCCGCCATGGTCAAATGACCGGTGCTATATCTTACAATTATTGAAATTATAAAAATTCATTTATGGAAAATAATGGAATACATTTCCTTGTCCAAGCATCTATTATAGATATTGGAAATTAACTTAATTATCTTAATAATTTCAATGTTGCCATTCTCATAAGGCAACATTTATCAGATACTTTTAGTGCTTGGTAGGTTTAATGTTAATGCACGAAGTGTAACAAACGTGATTATGATGAGCAAAATAGAAGGTTCGAAGAGTACTTTCCGTATGGTGTATCTAAATTTTCCAATTTTTATTTCGTTAAATAAGTTGCTTTGATTACGAGAAATTTTTGGAGCTGCTGACTGGGCACTCGAAGTGTTCATGCTTAAAGATTAATTACGACAGAATAGAATTTTATTTGGATTTAATAGAAATGATTGATTTCTGGTTGATTTTATTTGACATCCTTAAGGGGTTTGAATTTTATTCTTTTGATTTTTAGTGCAGTTATTTTTAATGGCGCTCCAGATGAGACAGTTGGGCATAGTGGGTTAATTAACAAATGGAATGGTTGTAAGTACAATGAGCCTGGAGACTAAGAAGAAAGTAACAATGTTCATGGACATTTACGAGCCTAGAGAGGATAGAAAAGATTCAAGGGTATTACGTCGAACAGAGTTGGTAAAAGGGGAAAACAGTGGCACCCCTAACGGAATTAAAAAGAAACTAATAACTGTACCGATAAAACAGGACTGCAGGTGTAACATCACGGACCAGGTGTACAAAATATGATTATTATATATATTATATTATAATATATATTAATTATATTATATTATATATTAATTATATTATATTATATATTAATTATATTATATTATATTATATTATATTATATTATATATATTATATATATTATACATATGATTACAAAATATGCTGAAAATGAGAGTGCTCACGCCGGGGATTTTAGCACAGACGAGGCACAGAAGTAGACCAATCACCCAATGTATTTTTTTGACTAACGTCCGCGGGTATTGACCCGAACTCAGGTCGTAAATGCGAGCAGAGAGTAGAATGGAAATGAGAGTGCTCACGCTCGGGGTTTTACTGTCCCCACTTTTCTGCATCTAATAGCCTAGTCAATTTTGCCTGGAACAGAACCTGCATCATCTTTTTAGCCTGGAACAAAACCTGTATCAACTTTTTAGCCTGGACCAGAACCTGCATCCTGTATTAGAACCTGCATCATCTTTTAGGCTAGATCAGAGCCTACATAGAAGAGTCTCTTTTAATATAGAAGCACAGACGAGGTACAGGAGTAGACCGATCACCCAATGTATTTTTTTGTCTCACGTCCGCGGGGCCACCGATGTATCTCGTCGGAGGCGGGACTCTAGAGCCCCCTTACCATTTTTGTGTCACATCCTACCATATCAGTCGGAACTAATATTGTGGAACTAATATCACAGACGAGATGTAGGAATAGGCCAGTTCAGTCATCTCATCTTATGCTGTTTCGTGTCGTATCAGAGAAGAATGAGAGTGCTCACGCCCAGGTTTTCGGCGTTCCTGATATATGTGGACATCTGCTCAGCCTTAGCATGGCACAGAACCGTGTCGTCTTTTCTGGAACAGAACCGTGTCGTCTTTTCTGGAACAGAACAGGGCCGTCTTTTAGCATAAAACCAAACGCACATTATTTTTTTAACCAGGATTAGAACGTACAGCTTAATGGTTTTATATGAAATATATGACTAACATGTAAATCTTGTGTACAAAATCTCTAATTAATATAAATTAAGAATAATATTAATTGTAATGATACGTATTTTATTTTTTCCAATTTTGTAGTTGCAAACTTAATTTATATTACTTAGAGATTTTGTAACAATTGTTTTATTTCGTGTAAAACAATTAAGCTGTACATTCTAATCCTGGTTAAGGGGGGCGGCAGGTCGACTCTGTGTAACCACACACATACATGAAATCCATATACGTATATGAACTTGCAAGGATCAAAATCTTGACAAATTGACGCTTCAATATTGCAATGACCAGTTTAAAAGTGGTCACTTGTGTTTCCTGAAAGTCCAGTCTAGGTCTGTCCAGAGCCCAAATTCCGAATTTCTACCTGATCGTAGAGTAATTTGTAATATGTGAGGCTGCCTCGGGGTGGGGCTGCCTCGGGGTGAGGCAGAGTGAGGCTGCCTCGGGGTGAGGCAGAGCGAGGCTGCCTCAGGGTGAGGCAAAGCGAGGCTGCCTCAGAGTGGGGCTGCCTGGGGGGAGGCTGCCTCGGGGTAAGGCCGCTTCGGGGCGAGGCAGAGCGAGGCTGCCTTGGGGTGAGACAGAGCTGAGAAGCTGCTCGGTTCTGTGCCATGCTAAAAGACGGCCTGGTTCTGTGCCATGCTAAAAGACGGCGCGGTTTTGTGCCATTCTAAAAGGCGGCCCGCTTCTGTGCCATGCTAAAAAATTGCGCGGTTCTGTGCCATACTGAAAGACGGCCCGGTCTGTGCCATGCTGAAGCGGCAATGTTACGAAAGTGGGAATGCCGAATCCCCGGACGTGAGCACTCTCCTATCCTCTCTGGTAAATATATATATCAGTGTTGCACTCTCTGCGGAGAATATAGTCTGTGGTGCGAGCTTGGCTGTAAGCCTAACTTCCTTCTTCCTTTCTTCCTAACTTTTTATACCTTGTCTGTGACAATACCTGTGAGCGGTCGGCGAGTCCTGCCGAGTCTACCGCCGGCACCATGAACTTCTACATTCGCTAATATCTACCGCTGCTAAGATAATGACCAATCATACCAACTGAAGAAAGTATTGATTTCCCAAAAAAGTTTTATCTTATTTCTTACACGAATATATTTTATACTTCCGTCCCTTAAATTTATTTTCAACATGCTAATAACAATCAATTGATTTCTCCACTTATAGAGAGGCCAATAATAAAGTTTTAATTCTTCGATCTCGTGTTTCAGAAGTTACATCGATACAGGAAGCACCCCTCCTGTTTGCGTTACCCTGGCTACAGAACTGGAACTCATTCTACAAATCTGTCATAGAGTTTTGGGTTAGACCACTGACTGTCCTTAATTCAAGTAAAAGAAACTTCTCCACGAAATAAAGTTAGTGACATTACTAGAAACGTACCCCATATACAAAACGCATTTAACAAAGGAACTACCGAGTCCATCAAAATGACGGATGTCAGAATTTTTCTTTCATAATTTGTGAAGCTATAGAAATATTTTCTTGCGAAACTTTTTCGTACACTTCTTTATTGAAGTAGCAGAAAAATCCTTAGAATTCTGAATACATTCCATCTTATTTATAATATTATTATAAAAGAATTTATAGTTCAGAGTCCGGTAGTTTCAGTGTTAATATCAATCTTTTTATTTAAAAATTGAAACTGTGATCTTCTCGGAGGCAGGATTGAAACAAGAATCATGGGGACGAGAACTTCGGAGATCTGCCGAATGTGCAACAGAGGGATGCAGTCGTACAATATCCCCACAAAGGAATCAGGCAAGGGGCACACTTACGCTTTCGTTAAAAGTCCCAGAGCAATTCTACACATTCAGAAGAAATACAGAAATCCACCTGTGTGAGTACCTTTTAGGTTGATACAAATTTCTGCAAGACGGGATCAAAAGAGAAAATATATAATATCACCGAACCGTTGATAAATTACAAACAGAAGCAGAAAAAAATTCTGTTTCGCAAGTTTCGTTATCGTGCCGTGAACCAATCCGATTGAACACGACGATATCGTGTCACGAAAACTATAATAACTCTGCGCACAATAGCAGAACCGTGTGTTAAATGTTATCGCCGCCGGAAGTCATCGTCCTTGACGGACCCTCGATCGCTGTTACTCAGAAACTTCGATTCGTGCATAAAACTGCTTTCTCAGGATGCGATAAACTATTTCGCGAGCCGGTAGATAATTTCGCTTAGGCAATTTCTATCAGCCCCGATTATTTATCACTATTTTTCGATCCAAGTAGAAATACTAGTAAAAGTAACGAGATTCAATCTATTTCAATTATTTCAAGTGCTGGAATGAAAGAATATAATCAATCAGAGAGGAAAGAGTCTTAATAATTTTTCAATGAACGTAAATTTGTAAAACGATCTTTTCACCAGTGGTTTGATTTTTCCGATTTGTTAAATGCAAATCTGTTGACCAGTGGTGGTAGGTATAATTCGTTCGATCTGTTAACTGTTTATGCATTTATGGCTTATGGAAATTCCCAGAAAATGCTACAATATAAAATACGATAACATAATGATACAATATGATACAATAAATATACAATATACAATATAAAATAGAATGTAAGGAAGTTTTGGATCTACAAATGCTGTTCCCATTACAGATAGCATTTTATTTCATTCTACTTTCGTAAAATTTGTCTTATAAAAACTGGAAATTGCATAAACACCCGCAGTCTAGTTGTCAGATTTTGCTATATTAAATTACCCGCGGGTCAATAGTCAGGAAATGTTTCACGGTAGAAACGATTGACGTTCGTGGCGTCTACGGTCCGTTCGCTCATCTATTATTTTACGCCGCAGTCTAACAACTAATCTGCAAGAGCTATATGCTGCCGGGAAGGTGTGATACACCCGTGACGGTATAAGCAACGGTCGCATGTCGATTACTTCGTAGATGGCCGGTAAAAGGGAACGACCGCCGCGTTTCTGATTCTATCGTACGTTTTCCAAGTATCAAAACGCTTCACGACCGTCACGGCAGATACCGTTCGCGGGATCACGCCCTGTTTCTTTATCGGAATAACACCCTTATCGAAGAAATATTTTTTTGGATACGATTCTCAATCCATTTCTCCACTCCCAACGCTGCTTCTTCGCTCAAGAACCAGATTTCATTCGAACAATCTCAGGTCAATAACCTATTGAATTCGATTACAATTAATTCGAGCGATTGTAGGGCGGTTATTTGAAATTCAAACCTCAGTCACAGCTTGCGAGCTGTTAGCAATCTGCAATCTCGAATCACGCGTGTCGCGTGTCCTGCAAAAGCCTCAAGGACGCCGCAGTATGTTAGCAGGAATTTTGAAATAATTGTCCAACACGAAGGAAATATCCAATGACATTTTATGCTGCAGTGGGATCGAGATAAGAAGTTGGAAGTGTTGCTCAGCATTGACGTTGAAATTATTTAAACGTTGCTGTTATGACATAGAAGATTCAGCAACCCCATAAAGAGATAACGATCAACAAATTTCAAATGGCACATCTGAATTCGAATCCTCGAATTTTTAAAATCCATTTCTACGTTCAATTAATGTTTTTACCAATCTGTTGTACCCAAAGTACGCATTCTCTAATCATTGCGTGTGTACCAGGAACGCAGAACATTTTCATATCGAGCATAGCCCGGCTAAAATCTTTCGTAAACGTACAGGATGTACACAAAAAGCCCGACCGGAAAATCAATAAAATCATAAAGACGCTTTCACAGCAAACGATCGAACCATTTCGTTAACCCCTTCGCGCGCTACAACGTAAGCGTCATAAAATCTAAATAAACTCCATCTGGTCATTCCGCGAAAGCGAGGCACAGCTCCCAGCGCCTGAAAGCTTTAGCGTTACACTCCGACCGCAATGTACACGTAAAGTTCCCGGATCGTGGCGCGTGCCCTTTTTGCCCCGAGGTTGGAAGCATGAATCGACCGGATCGTTGGCACGCGAGAAAAAGGCCCACGAGCGATTTATCGGCAGGAATCTCGCCAAAAACCGTTTCGTCGTCGGCGAATACGTAGGCGGTGATCGAATGGTCCGTTTGCCGGACGGCATGACGCGATTAGCACCGAGCCATTACTCTCTCGTTTAGCGGACGGGGCGAAAGGCGGGAACGGTCGGTGTAACGTGTAACGTGTTTCACCTTGAAGAGGTTCCAGCAGGGTCTCCCACCCGCAACCCCTCGGTGGAAAGTTCACCCTCGGAGTAGCCGGCCGCGGTGGAAACGTGGCCGGACACCTACGTGGTCATAGTTACCACCGATTTCGAGACCCCCTTCGGCATCACTTAGGCATGCGCAAACTTGACGATGGTCAGCGTTATTGAGTGGCCGCTCGCGCGGTAAAAATATAGGCTCGCATGGCTCGTCTGCGGTCTATGTCGGTCGATTCTAAGGACATTGTCCAGTCTCTGAACTCGGCCGCCGTGTTGCGAGCCGGTTAGTAAGGCCGTGAACACCGCGCTGCCACCCTCGCGATCACCTGACACCCTTGCGCAACCTGAACGTTCATATGCCGACCCTCGAACATCATTTTCCGTCGCGTTGAATCAGTTGAAAATCGGCCGGGACCATCCGAAGAACTTGTGTTCGAGAGATACTGCTACGTTTGCCATGTAGGGGACTCGTATGTAAATTATGCAGCATGAGCAGACACTGTGTCCTCTATGTAGTAAGCTAGACCTGAATGTTCATGTTAGTTAATTTCTCGCCGCATCGTACCGCTAGAAAATCGCTTAAATCGGTCCGAAGAACTTGTGCCTGAGAGATATAATGTGTTATCGATTGATGTGTTGTTCATCAAGTAGGAGACTTGTATGTAAATGATTTATGATCATCATGTACGAGACACTTTGTCGATTCTCTCATGTAGGTTTGTGTAGGACCGACATTGTACAGACGTAAAGATTTAACGCTAGACCTTCCGATCATTGGAAACGACTGGTGAGCAAATTTATGGCAAAAATAACAGTGGAATAAGAAACTGGTCTTCGTAGTATGGTAGGTTTAGCACTAGACCTTTTTAGCCTTTTTGATAATCTCGGTAGCTGTCTTCAAATCTTCTAGAAAGCTAGTAGCGAGAAACAAAACTGTATCGTTCGATGATCTGACACAGTGTCAATTTTGAAGCGTTCACCACAGTCAGTGCAGAGACATTGACCTTCGAGAGAGATCCTTAAGAACGTCTTCTCGCCGTCTGACCATGGATCGACCGTTTCCACTTTGAGGATCGACGAACCTCTGAAACGCTCGGTCCTCGTTGAGGTTTATGGAAGCCGAACGAAGATGCACGGTTCCCGCTGCGATCGGAGGATGGCAGAAGGAGAATCTTGGATAATAAAGAACTTGTGAGATCGTAACCATGCCGGTGGAGATATCCTCGCTGGCGCCGCTGGCCAACGGGGACGCTTTCGATCGTGATCGTAAAAATCCCCGGGCTTTCACAATTTTACAAAAAGACGGCCTGGACAGCAACCTGCCCTTGCTCCACGTGAACGGCGACGCGAAGAACTCGGAGCTCTCCCGTTTCGAGAACTGCAACAACAACCTAGTCGATCGGAAACGACTCAGCAGGTCTAACGATCACCTGGTCCAGGCTGCATTGCAGTGCAGTCATGCGAATCCTGTCAAGAAAAAAGGCAGGAGCAGGAGCCAGGACAGCCTCCTATCCCTGGAAAAGGTTCCAGCGATTAAACCCAGCATCACACTATCCACCGAGGATTTCAACGAAGTCCTGAACGCGAAGCTGAAGAGGATACAAGACCAAGAGAAGGAGGAGCAACGTAGGAGCGCGAAACGGGGTCACACGTTTCATAGAAAGCCGTTTATCACCACGGTGAAGACCGGGGAGTTCCTGATGCCTCCGCCGGAAGTCGCAGCTCTTCTTGGCATAGGACCTCCAGAACCGGAGGAAACCGAGCCATGTCCACTTCGATCGAGATTCAAGTCCCTCGTGGCGATGGCCAGGAAACCGGAAGTCCGGCACAGCAGCCACAATGCCAGGTGTCCGGCGGCGCTCAAGGCCACCGTCGATTTCACTCTCGGAATGATGAACGCCACGACGATGGCTGCCGCGACCTTGGAAGAGCGCTCGAAGAGGTGCGATTCAACGTAAGTCCGTCGTCGAGATGGAAGTTTACGCTTCGCTTTCGGATTCCGTAGGTCTTATCGGGAAGAGGAGGGCGAATGCGCGGTTAATGGAAAGAAGAAGTTTGAAAAACCCCGGGGAAAAGTTGTAATTCGAAAAAGCGAGGAGAAGTTGCGGAAGCAAAGAGGGACTTCGGAAAGTGAAGAGATCGATTTGATGGGCGGTCGGTGGTTTTTCCAACTTCGCCGCCTCGGGCTGTAAAAAGTTTGCTAAAATCGTGATAAAAACGCTTGCGAAGTTTCGAGGCTATCGATCGCGATGCAAAAATCGCGGTTATCGCGTGTCGCGTGGTTGTCGTTCCTTCTTATCGTTACTTCCGCATGAACAACGACTTCTCTACAAAGGAATGGATTATTTATTGACCGGCGAGGATTGCGTTTTTGTCTGGCTAATTGGGCTTTTTCGTTTTTCCGTTTCAGCGATCAACCGGTTCCTTTGGGGAACATTATGTTTGACCGGCGGGTCGTTCGTGGGAGCACGTTCGCTGCTGCGACGAACCTCGTAAGTGACCAATTTATTAATTATGTAACCTAGTTATTTAATAACGGAAGAATCCGTCCCAAGCTTGAATCCGTTACTTTCACCATTCATTTCCTCCTAAAATATTTTTACACGATGCGGTGAACGGAAAACTAGACATGCTTTCTCCCGAAAATGCTACAGATTTAAGAACCAAGGTGAGTCACGTGACTTTTGCAGAGTCAGCAGGACGGTAACTGCTGTATAATTTCCGTTCATAGCCTTCAGCCACTGACTTAAGATCCGTCTTGGCCTTGATCCGACGAGTCTTAAGTCTGTGACTATACTTGTCACATGTTTTGCTCTGTATCATCGATATTATGAATTCTAACTCAGAAACGTGCTTCAAGTTTTTGGCTTTATTTCGCAGAGAATCAAGACAAAAGATAGCTTAATTTGTACCTGGAGATATTTTCTAGCGCGCGCTACTCTGGATTTTATCCAGAAAACTTATCCAATGGCATAAAAATGCTTGGATTCCACGGCATGCGCATCGCCAATTTTTGGCCTATTTCTAACACTTATATAACCAAATATCTGCATAATCTGGTCAGCTCATGACCAGCGCGCGCTAGATTGAACCTTCCTCTTTCGAATGAGCCCTTTCCTAGCAAAAAATATTCTCATACAAGGACAAAAAGTTGAGGCACGTAAAACCATTTTTCGCCTATTTTTGTTGGTAACGTGGTCACTCTACCTTATCGCGAATCTACGGAGTCTCGGCTCTATAGGAACGTTGGAAATTTTTTTCCGAAGTCTTTGTAATAGCTTGAATTAAAATTGAAGTAACGAAGAGTAAAGCTCAGTGTTTCTAGTTATAGTTTGAATAAAAACCAGTGCCGGAGGGAATAAAGTTCAGCGTTCATAATAGCTCGAATAAAAATCGAAGGACGCAAAGAGCAAAGCTCAGCGTCCATAGCAGCTTAAAAAAAAATCGTAGGAACGAAGTGTAAAGCGCTCGCAGTCGATTGAACAAAAATCGACGAAAGCAACGCACAATGGACGATTTCCAAAAATGAAAAAAATTTTTTGGTAATATGATTTTTTAATGTCTAATACGTAAAACTGATAAGTTTCTTTGCTTTATTGTTATTTGTAACTAAGATAACTGGAACTCGATCGAACTGAACATGTTCAAAGTATTTTAAAAAGCTGAAAATAATCCTTCAATTATTCAAACAAAAGGTACACTTTGCAATAAATCCAATGCTTTAAATATTGAATGAACTCTTTTTTCTTGGACAGAATACAATATTCATTGCTGCAACTGCAAAATTTGAAATCAGCTGTGGCTTTTTGCGGTTTGTTGAGTCCTATAAACTAAAAGCCATACGCAAACGTACAGTGGGATCACAGTAACATTCGGACACTTCTAAAAGGACGATCACTTTTTTAATATTGGACCATACAACTTAGATCTTTTTGAGAAGTTAGAACGATTAGTTTACTACAATTGGTCGGAATTACAAATTAAATACTAAAGGTTGTTCTTTACGACTTTCTTATGTGGGCCTATATTGATCTGTGTCAATTATACATATTCTGAAAATTTCACAAAAATCGGTTGACGCAGGAAAAAACTATGGGCATTGAAAGATGCAAGAATCCTTACTTTTAATACAGTCATAGACCGAAAATCGTGAAAAACTGCAATTTTCATCACATCAGGATATGCATTATTGACAAAGATCTACAAAGCGTATTGTGTAAATGTTTAATATAGGCCCACATCAAAAAGTTGTAAACAACTTCTAGTATTTTCTCTATAATTTCCACCAATTATTATTTACTAGACAATGAGGATACAACTACTTACGAAGGTTAAAAGGTATGTTTAATATTATTATTTAAGCGATACTCCCAATAAATTGAGTTCTTGGGAGATATTGATTTCTATCCCACTTTTTGAGGAAATCGTCCACTGTGAAACGCTCTACGTTCATAGCCTAAGCGCGTAGAATTTATTAGGGCGAACTTTCGCCACGCGTCACCTTCCCGAGGAAATATTTACGTATTTGTCGCAGATCGATGGGGAACAATCGATAGCGGCCAGGCAAGCGGAGGCAAGGAGGAGACATTTGGCGAGGAAGCGTGCCCAAGCACAAGCCACGAAAGCTCTGATTTTGAGAGCAGGGTCACCCCCACCGGTTCCTGGAAGGAAACACGAGCCTGTGCAAACTGAAGTCTATTTGGAGGAAGTAATTACCACCTTTCGTTAGAACCGTCCTCTCACGGTTTCTGCTAATTTTAACGAAATCGTAATTACGTTTGACAGTTGTTCGATAAGCCTGACGAGTTTGATGTTGGGACGCAGACCGATTACTTTTTGGACAGGCCTCCGACTCCGCAATATTGTCCGCCGAAAGTCGGCGAGGATGCCTGCACGCAAATCGAGCCCGGTGATGTTAGTCAACAATGTTGCAACAATTATCCCACATAAATTGCGCCAATTCGATCGAATTTGTTTCGTAAAATTAATATTTGAGACAATAGACTTTAAATTCTGTTATAAACGCGTGAAACGTGATCTAACTCCAAGGACTCAGTTCTGACTGGTTGCAGATGTATAGAATTTTAATTAACAAAAAGCCACTTGCGGCCGGAAAGTCTACACAATCGATCGGATATGACTCTGTATCTTCTTAATACACAACACTAACAATCCAGAACATTTCCACTAGAAGTTACGACTGAATATTTTTGGGCATTTATAAATTCATATAATTTCGAAAAACGTTTAAATTAACCTACACGAGTAGTGTCCACAACAGTTGCACGAAATAAGAATAATTTTTCTCATAATATGTCTCTCAGAGGGAAGAGTAGAAAAGATTTTCATGCGAATAGAAGGGACAAGATTTATTATTCAGACTACATCATGGATTGTCTCAAAAATTGATTTTGAACGCAAAATAAAAATCTGTGCCGCTCGCACGAAATCGCCGCGTCAATAAGATCGTTAAAGGAAAAGACCTTCGTTCGCAGCTCTTCGACTTCGACTTCGAAGTGCAGCCGATCCTGGAGAAGATCGTGGGGAAGACGATGGAGGAGGCGTTGATCGAAGTCCTCGAAGAGGAGGAAATCGCCGCGTTGAAGGAGCAGCAGAGAAAGTTCATGGAGCTGCGCGCCGCGGAGAAAGCTGAGGAGCGGCGTCTCGAGGAGCAGGAGAGGAGAATAAGGGAGGAAAAGGTGAAGTACAGGCGCGACAAACTTCGTTCCGAAGGGATCGCTCTCCAACTTCGAGAATTTTCATCGACAGGACGATAGACTGAAGCAACACGAGGCTGCGATGAGAGCTCAAAGGGAAACGGAAGAACGGGTCGCTGCTGCCACTCTTCTGACTGGCTACATCGCCGAGCTGCTTCCGGCGGTTCTCGAGGGGCTGAAAATGTCCGGATTTCTATTGGACGAGATCAAGGCCGGTTCGTGAACTCGCAAGAACACACTGCTACTTTTTGTGCATTAGTTAGTCTGAAAGGTTTATTCATTTCTATTGATTCACACCTTCTTAAGTACTCGTCATCCGGCATGCGTGGTTTTTTATATTACCGCTCGGTGGTCTGAGTGGATATTCAGTTATTCACTCGCCTAATTTTTAGCAATATTAATCACATTTTAAGCTTTTCTTATGCTTTACTTTAAGCTTTTCATGTTTTGCTATTGAGTTATTCAATTGGCTTTTTTTTTTTGCAAGATTAATTACATCTTGAGTTGTTACATTTTGCTATCGAGTTATTCACTTGGCTACCTCTTAACAAGATTAATCACTTTTTGATCTTTTTGTACATTTTATCAATGGCTTATTCAAGAAGATATTTGTTTCTTGCAAGATTAATCACATTTTGAGCTTATTTTACATTTTGCTATTGAGTTATTCACTTGGCTATTTTTTTAGCAATATTAATCACATTTTGAGCTTGTGTTACATTTTGATATTGAGTTGTTCACTTTGCCACTTCTTAACAAGATTAATCAGTTTTAGAGCTTTGTGTACATTTTGCTATTGAGTTGTTCACTTTGCCACTTCTTAACAAGATTAATCAGTTTTTGAGCTTTTTGTACATTTTCCTATCGAGTTTTTCACTTGTCTACCTCTTAACGAGATTACTCACTTTTTTAACTTTTTGTACATTTTGCCAATGGCTTATTCAATTAGATATTTGTTTGCAGGACTAATCACATTTTGAGCTTACTTTACATTTTGCTATTGAGTTATTCACTAGGCTATTTTTTTTAGCAATATTAATCACATTTTGAGCTCTTGTTACATTTTGCTATTGAGTTGTTCACTTTGCCACTTCTTAACAAAATTAATCAGTTTTAGAGCTTTTTGTACATTTTGCTATTGAGTTATTCAATTGGCTATTTTTTTGGCGACATTCATAATTTTTTCAGCTTTTTTTCAATTTCATTTACCCTGCGACTGTCTCGTACACTTCTAAGAAATAAGAAGTGATACGGATTAATGGCATTTTGTACAGTGTATCGTGACACAATAATGAGTGAAAAATAAAATTATGGAAAGAAAAAAAAATTGAAAGAAATTTTATAAATGAATGTGTAGTACTTCGAAAATCTTCTCCGCTTTGTGCTTGAATTTTGTGGATTTAATCGTATCGGAAAATGAGCAGCTCATTTAATAATAACAATGTCACTTTGCGCAGATGTGGAGGAAGGGTTCGTCCCTTGGCTGATGAAGGAGGTGAAGAAGGAGATGGGTAGCATGATCGAGAGCAGGGAGTTACTTATGGGTAAGTGTTACCACGGGTCATCAGTCGAATGACTACTTTCGTATATTTGATTTCACAACTATTGAAATTGTAAGGATTATTTGATAGTCAAAGGATGGAAAAAAATTCGTAAAATATTGTATGAAACCCGAATAAATTCGGTCCTGTTATTTCTATATGGCAATATATTTTATAATCTGGTCATTTTGAGAAGCTTAGTGTCGAAAGGAATTGTACTCAGCTAGATGCAAAATTTTAAGAGAAAGGCGGAACAGAAAGTTCTTGGCGCAAATTAGCGACCGGGAAAATCGGTACCGAAAGTATGAGATTTTCATCACGGACGGCTTTTCGCTGAATTTATGGGGCTATAATTGACACCGAAGGCAGTCGTTATGTCCACGGCGATGACAATGTTGTCTACGCTGGCTTTGTAGTCATGCAGACACCGTCGACGTCTGGCGCCGAATATTATTGCCCCTTAGAAGCCAAAAATATTGAAATCGGCAAACGGACGGCCATAAGCTCCAGGTACAATCACCGACGACCACGGTCTGGTGCCACTATGTCGCGACATCGTCTTACGCGCCATTGTCGTTATAAATTATCTCTGACGTCGGGAATCGAAAAAAATTTCGCATCTAATTTGGTCCTCGCCTTTCGCCGCCGAGTCTTTCTTTATTTTCAGCTTATAAAGGACTTCCAAAAATTAATAACATGGGTCTACCAGATTAATATGACGAGTATACTAGATTTAACCGTCTACAACATGCATTGTTCATCACCGCAGCGAAATTTCAATCTTGAATTTCTTCCTTGCCAATATTTATTTTCTCTCGTTGATGCTTCGAAGTTCCGATGATTATTATATTAATAAAAATAGGGACTTCAGAGATTTTTTGTAAAGTTCTCAACTTCGACTGGTTATTATCAGAAATGCTTTGCAATTTTGCAGAAATCATCAGGGAGATCCTGGAGAACCGCGCAGACACCTACCGGAAGCTCGGCGAGGATTACGACGCCACAAGAAGAAGGAAGCCGTTGTTGCGGAACATCGAAGATGGCGGCTGCGACCCTAATTTCGTCAATTACCAGCCACCCGCGATCGAGAACTAGAAATACGCGGGTGTAGCAAAAGTAAAATACTGTTTATTTGTCGAAGAGTTTCTCTTTTGTTGGGCAGCGTGTGCCGAGCGTTTGCCGAGCGTTTTAACGCTGCTTGATCTTCGACAGTGAAACGAGCGTATCATCGTTAGCTTTCGGATTTAGGAACACCTTACCAGCACAGGAGCAGTCCCCATCCCCGGTGGCTTCCACATTAAGCAGTGTACACAGCTGCGAAACAAATCCATCTCCTCGGGGCTGCGGCCTGTGACAGGTCACCGTCGAGCTACCGATCCCCTAGGCAAACACGAGCCACCACTGCCAAAATCCATCAGAAATTAATTATCGATCCTCCCGGTCTGGATTATTCCCGAGAATTTTATTTCCTCCTCCTGTGACAAGTTTATTCGACGTAGAATTAAAAAGTCCTACTACCCGGTTGATATCAGAGAATCAAATAAGAGCTGTCTCTGAGCAACAAAAAAGAAGTTAATTGTTGGTCCACCTAGTCTGGATTATTTTTAAGAATTTTATTGTCTTCTTGTGCAACAAGTTTGTAAAATGTAGAATTACAAAATGGAACTGCCAGGGTGCAATTAGAAGATCAAGTAAGAGCCAGCTGTCTTTGAGAAACAAATAAAATATTAATTGGTGGTCCACCTAACTGGATTGTTTTCAACAATTTTAATTCCTTCGTAAATGATGGAGCTGCTAGGTTAAATTGATTAAGCTTCTAAAAATATTTCCATTGATATTGAGAAACAAAAGATCAGAAGTGGGGTCTCTTTGGGCAATTTTACTAGTGTTACTTCTGTTTTGAAGTTGTTACAAATTTTTTCTTATATTTTCAGACTTGTGGAGCCTACAGGGAGCCAGTCCACCGGTCAAGCAACCACCACCGTCAACCATAGAGTCATTTTTTAACCACGGAACCGAGCGGCATCATTCACAGCAATGCTAGTTTTACAAAAGCAAACCGAATAAATGAAATATTTCCTACGCTTACCATTCTTTCCTCTGAAAATTAACGAAAACTGAGTCACTGCTGCTCTATCTTGCTAACCTACTCCCCCTGGATTACCCATCGTCAGCTCGGTACAGGAAAGCACAGCTGAAGAGACAATCGTCGAGTCGAAAATACACGTATCGCTAAAACGGTCGATCGTAATTTTACCTCCCCCTGGCGTCTATTATTACAAATTCAAACACTTCTGAGAAAAGAAGAACAAAAAGCCTAAAAAATCAAGCAACAATCGCGTAGGATATTTCATCCAAGACTGTAGATGTTTATCTAGAATCTAGAGGAACGTAATACAAAATCGACTGACAATTAACCCTCATGCGGTCTTCATTGAAAATAACGTTAATGATGCTCATGGTCACTTTTGACCCCTTAGCACATTCAAATTGTAAAAAATTATATTGTGTTATATACATACTTTATTTCATAATTTATTTAATATTTATTTTTTTACTAATCTATTAATTATAACACTGGTAAATTTTGGTAGTCGCAACAAGCCCGCGAGAGTATTTTCTGCGAGATGCAAATTTTTGTGTGTTCTATATTTTTTTCCAATAATACAATAGGCAAAACGGAGTACGTTAGATGGTGAAATAATTGATAAAATGTTACAATATTTTAGTTTATTCCTAATTATACTTCGAGTTTCATTTACTGGTCGTTCTTTACCACGGAGAAAATTTCTGTAAAACCACCATAAAATTAACACGTTGACTGCCATGTCACCCATATGTGGGTGACGGAATTATTTATCCAGGTTTTAAAACGTATTTTTACGTTGATATATTCATTGTACCAAATTTGATTAGGATCTGTAAAATTCAAGAAAGTTGAAGGATTGCTCAATATCATACATTCAATTTTTTCCAATTTTTATTTCATCAAATAACTTACTTTGATTTAATCGAATTTTTGAGGTTTTTCAGTGTGGCAGTCAAAGTGCTAAACAAGTTCTGTTCAATTTGGACGCTTATACAATGTAATTGCAGAAAGTTAGGACAGTCAAATCTCTAAATCATGTTAGGCGTATTTATTTTAACGATTATACGAAAAGGTACAATGTCACAGTTAGCGGACAACCTGAGAGGGCACATCCCAGTGCCTCAATTACATTCTCCCATTAACCGAACACATAATATATTACCTCTTCCGATACAGCTTCAAAAGATTGTTTTAAATGCTTGTGTCTATATTTTGATTTTTCGTTCCTGCCTCGCTCAATTTATAAAAGAGAAAAGATAAAGTTCAATTTTATATAAGTCTAAAATTTCAAGGTTACGTACAAAACACTATACATATACTTACTTCAAGGATACACAGATCATTATATGTGTAACATAATTCAATCCTCAATATATCCACATAAAAACTCACCTGTGCTACGTGCAGCCACGTGCTGATCGTCAAATTACTGGTACAACACAACGACCCCCTACTGGTACATTGAGGGAACTGTTGTCCCAATATGTAAATCTCATAGTTTTATAGTAAACAAATTTGCACATTAAAGTATATTCATTTCATTAATTCAATCTCGTAACATAAAATATCAGATACAGTGAAATATTGCCTGAGTAAATTAGCGAGATTTCTCAGAAATTCTTCAAGATTTGCTATAGATATGACACATACTTCAAAATAAGAATATATTTTTGATCTTATATAATGATTATTTTAATTTATATTATTGTGTGTTTCTACATTATGCGATTTTTATTGTTAATTATATTAACAAGTATGGTGAAAAATAAATGAAATTTTTATTATTGTCCGGGTACCGGGACATGGTCAGCCACTGGAACGTTTATCTTTCGCGTTTCGGGAAATCTTTTTGTGCCATTTCTTCGGGAACGGAAAGGGCTTATGCCCTAAAACTTGAAGTAAGCTGCCTGCCCAAAGCCAATTATACAACGGTGGAAAAAATTGTAAACGGTCAAAATTTACCAGATGCAGACGGGAGCAGGGTTGAGCCGAGCGAGAAAATGGTCGGAGAGATAGGTGAAAGTGAAATGGAGGCAGACAGGAATAAAGTACTGGCGCCAGACAGTCTGAAATTTTGTAAAGTCTGGCGCCGACGACACCAGCCCCCTGCGACTTGGCGACGGATTTATTTGATTATTGCAGACCTGTGCGTACCTGCCCCCGGAAAGTTTGCAGGTGAAGTCGACCTCTCTGACCGTAAAGCGACGTTAGATGTCGGGTTGCTGCGTGATTCGCGTTAATGGCAATTCGCAAATAAGGATAGAACAAGTTCGCTTTTGTCAGGGAATTAACGG
The DNA here is from genome assembly GCA_028454255.1 of Halictus ligatus. Taxonomy (NCBI): domain Eukaryota; kingdom Metazoa; phylum Arthropoda; class Insecta; order Hymenoptera; family Halictidae; genus Halictus; species Halictus ligatus. Next base: position 15,978,482 of record CM052146.1, read on the forward strand.
TTACTTCTAGCAGACCTTTTCAAAACGGAAAGTGAGCTTGAAGCAATTAAGAAACAAAGTAGTTCGTTTATTCTTATGCTAACTTCGGCAATACTTATGCGGAAATTTACGCCCCCATTACAGGAAACAAGGGTTAAATAGAAATATCTTCGTTTAATAATTTTAAGAGGTTCATAACAATACAATAGTATTTTTACACTATTTTTAAACGTCTTTACCGTTTTTGTTATAAATTAATAAGGTGGACTTAAGACAGAAAAGCGGTGGACTTAAAGATATGGAAAGGTTGTAGGAATATCTTATATTAATGCGAATCTTTGTACAAAATGAAATTTTTGTGGATCAATTACAAGACACAGGAGCTAAGTGAATATTTCTTTCGCCCATTAATAATTTTAATATGTCCAAATCAATTTTTTGTTAATATATATACTATCCTCAGCATAGCAAAGAAACGAATACATTGTTGAGTGCCTCCTGTTCGTTGCAAAAATTTGCTATTTTAATTCTTGCATAGTCTTAAAATTGCTTTAATCATTTTCATAGAATGAGGCGGTTTTAGTAACGGCAATGTCAACGAAGCTTTCCGGTTAGTCCACTTTGGGACGCCGCTAGTTGTTTTCTTTGGAACGCGTCCTAAAATTATGTCAGCCCCTGAAGCGTAGGGTGGACTCGTCGTCGGTACACCGCGAAACTAAAAAACCTGTCCGGGCCAATCAGGATTAGATCGATCATAATAGGATGAGGTTTCACGGTGAATCGAGATCGGCACAGTTTTAAAAAGCCACCCACCCCGGTTTAATGCACCCCTTTCCACCGGCGGACGACGACGAGGTGAGGGGAGGCATATTGTATTGGATTAAATTAAGCAAAGGGGGCTCCGAGCCGATACCGACGGTATTATATGCAGGAAACTTGTGTGCCAAGTGAGTCGTGTTTTAGGGAGGCTCGAGCACGGGGGGCCAGGTTGCTTCGACAAAGATCGCGGAGGGGGGGAGGGGTGGTTTTCGCGTTTGTTTCCGCATGTGACCCGTGTCACCTGCGTCTCCACGGGGTCTTCTCTCCTGACGATCTCTATGGATCTCTCGATCTACCCAGGTTCTATTTTTTTTCCCTTCGAAGAGAAACAGAGGGGAGGGGGAGGGGGGTAGATGAAGAACCTGCGCCCCTGACGTATTTTACGTACTTCTGTTCCGAATTTTTATAACGCGTATGTGCGTGTGTGTAGGATTTATTTTATAATAAAGTGGCACGTTGATTTCTTAATATTTTTGCTACAAAATTGTAATTATTGTAACAATTTAATCAGAATGGAATTTGTCTTACAGAGGTACAGAGCAGGGTTAACTTTCATGAAACAATTATCTAATTCATAACTGGCTCCCTTATATGGAGCCGTTTCCACCTAATTGGAAAATTCAAAGATATTTATTCATAGATTTATTCAATCACATATACTGCAGTCTTTTCTATTGCTTTTTGCCATTTTTGGGATAACTTATCATGTCATTGAATAAATCTATGAATCTCAATTTTATCTTCGAATTCTTATTTCGAAACGTTATCTGAATTTGCAGCCTCAATAAAATATTCAGTGCGCGACTTTTTGTCCAAAGAAAGAATTTAGAAAGTTTCATAACCCTTTCCTCGGCTAAGGGCTGACCGCGTGATAGAATTGTTGCTATCGCTTTTATTGAAAGGCAGTGCTCTATTGCTTTTAGCCATTTTTGGGATAACTTATCATGTCATTGAATAAATCTATGAATCTCAATTTTATCTTCGAATTCTTATTTCGAATCGTTATCCGAATTTGTAGCCTCAATAAAATATTCAGTGCGCGACTTCTTGTCCAAAGAAAGAATTTAGAAAGTAGCATAACCCTTTCCTCGGTTAAGGGATGACCGCGTGATAGAATTGTTGCTATCGCTTTTATTGAAAGGCAGTGCTCTATTGCTTTTAGCCATTTTTGGGATAACTTATCATGTCATTGAATAAATCTATGAATCTCAATTTTATCTTCGAATTCTTATTTCGAAACGTTATCTGAATTTGCAGCCTCAATAAAATATTCAGTGCGCGACTTTTTATCCAAAGAAAGAATTTAGAAAGTAGCATGACCCTTTCCTCGGCTAAGGGCTGACCGAGTGACAGAATTGTTGCTATCGCTTTTATTGAAAGACAGTGGTCGTGATGGCGCATGCAGAGTTCGTTCGGTTCATGAGTTGACTCTTAAAATCAAGTAAACAGTACCTAATGGTTAAATACGATGCTGAAAATGGGGGACAGGGTCCGGAGATCGCGTCCTGGGCCACTCGACCGGCACGTGTCGTGTTACAGAGCACTCGGCTACACGAGACATGGACAATATGTCGACGCCACGTGACAGAAGCAACCAAATTTTGATCGCGGGCTTGATCATCATATTACAGCGTTCCTGCACATAAGTTCGATGATGATCAAACAATAAACACACTTACGTGCGTTAACACTAGAAACGCAAGTAAAAGAGCGACTGTGCTTAAACACCGCACATGAACCCTTAGAAATCGAATGGCGACTATAAGGTGCCAATAAAAATTGCTGTATCATTATTCAAAATATATTTGAATTTATTAAATTTGTTTGCATTTAATAAATTACTAAACACCTCAGTACTGTACGAATAAATTGCACCATTTTTGTATGTGTAACCTGAGAGAAAAATCTATAGAAGGGAAATATTGTAGGTCGGAAGAAATGTTTCGTTTTGGAGTTAAAATGGCTTCGAGTGGAAAGGGTTAATATTAAGTTTATCGACACGTAAAGGAAGGCATTAGCAATATCTTATAAAACTGACAAGATTAAATTAGTTCAGATTTTCTATGATCTGTATTATTCTACCTGCTTGATTCCAAAAATCAAGTATATATAGCTTTAATAATTCTAGAATAAAATATACACAATTGAACATTTGATCGAATGTGGTAGATTCGGTATTAAACAATGGACTAATTTGCAATTGTCCCTTTCTTGCAGATGATAGAGACAATTATTTTGCACAAAACACGTCCAATGAATGCTCGCAGTATAATGATTCGGAGGATGCATAACGGGTTTGAAAGGGTGGAATTTGGGAAATTGTTGTTTCTCGACGACATGAAAAATTGCTAAATATCCGCTGATGAACAACAACCAGCGCGTGCTCCCTGCAAATATTAATAATACATAAGCCAGTGTCGCCTCGTTGGGACAGCTATTAGGGACAGACTTTTGACACTTGCAGAACCGCGACGAATCACCTTTATGGCCACCGCCCCGCAGCGGCGACCATAATTCAGGCTTCTCGCCCCGCAGCATCGACCGCGTTACATAGAATCTCGTAAAAGGGCTTCGAACAATAAGATTTGTTACGTGTGTGAAGCTGGGCGAAGGGATCCGCGTCATTCGCGTCATCCCGAATCCGAGTCCGGAAGAAGTTCTTTCTTTAGAAGCGGACGCTGGTCGTTTTGCTCGCCGAACAATTTACTGGTCTTGTTTCCAATCGATCTGGACTATCTTGATCGATTCGATATAAATTAATTTAGCGGTAGTCCATTCGAAGTCCGCACAAAACACTGTTCGTTCGTCGTGTCTAAATTCGGGAATTTTACTGCTACGCTTCGTTTAGGTACAGATACAATATTTCTTTGAATCCGTATGAATTGTTACCGATAAATAAAAAGTAAAATTCAACTGCATTTAATCGTACTCGCAGTCTTGTCTTGTTCCTGTATTCCATAAATAAAGTGATCCTATCCCAAATCTTTCCACGGTTTTTAAACTGAAGGTCAGATGTGCGCGATAAGGGATGATGATGTCATTGAAGAAATTGTCCGAAAGAGGATCTCGCAGGCACTGGTCGACGGTCAAAGAAATTGTTATTCGAAGCGAGAGGCCACGAGGAAAACAATCAGACAAGGCTGGACGAGGCGCAGGGTGTTGCGGGCTTGTTCCGAGCATCGGAGCAAAGGGAGGCTGCCGATAATACGTAGATGATAATCGCGATATTAATATCGCATTGGGAAGCGCGCACATGCGTGCAAGGGCCCATTGGTCACGGCGGAACACTTGCTCGCTTGCTGGCTCGCGGTTCTTTCAATGCACCCTGATTTTAGAAAGAGAGAGGGTGGAACCCCAACCACGAACCGAACCAGGATGCGGGTAAAATCCGAAATTTATCCTAACGCTCTGCCACCGAACGCAAAACCCGCAAACAAATTCAGAGAACTCTGTGAAATTGTTAACAAATCTAGAAACATTATCAAACTTTTGAATCTTGGACAAACATCTCACGAAACAATGCCGGCTTCGAAATTAATTTTTTACTCGATGTAGAGAAAATTTGCAGAGTAGAAGGGGAAATTTTTAAAGTAATTTTTGGACTTTTAACGATGACGATTCGACTGCAGGTTTTCTTGCAAATCTATTACAAGAAGTAGGTATTCATTTAATTTTGAAAGAATGTTGAATCAATGTTCAACAAATTTGTTTTTTAAACAATGTTCACTTGCCACAATGGCCCGCTGTTTAATGCCCTTGGAAAGAGATGCAGTTGGTTTGCATATCGTAATGGCCGAATTTCCGAAAGGTCGTCATGTTTATCGTCGACGAAGCATAAGAGGGGACCGAACACTTGCTGCAGACTAGACGGGGCACCGAAGAATGGCGAAACACTCGTGGTAGAATTTCGAGGGACCAGAGACAGAGAAAGAGACTGGGGTTGGTACTGGGGATGGTGCAGCTTGTGAACACTCGTGTCATTCCCTGGTCCGGCACCATTCACCCTGGATGAATCACGTCACCCGTGTAGCACGCGGTCCACCAAGAAGAACCATGCTTCTTCTGGTTCGCCTTCAGGGTGGCTTCCTTGTAATCCCCTTTTTATTTGCAGAAGCTGCCGGCAGCCATTCGTTCGTTTCCAGTAACCCCGTTCGCAAAGTAGAAATTGTAATCAACTCTTTAACTGTGAATAATTCTTCTTAATTTAACAAACAATCCTTCTACTTTATTGTGTCACTGTAAACATAGGGTAAAAGGTCTAGTCTACGTTGACCGTTGCAAAATTTTGACGATTTTACGTTGAAATGCTGTGTTATGCTTTCGCAAAAATTCATGACTGAAAAGTGAAATTTTGTCATATAGACCTACAGTCAATTCAGTCGCATACAAATGCAGATGTTGACTGTTCACTGTGGCAAAATTTTGATATGCATTTTGTTTTGAAATTATGTGTTATGCTTTCGCAAAAATTCATGATTGAAAAGTCAAATTTTGTCATATAGACCTACAGTCAATTCAGTCGCATACAAATGCAGATGTTGACTGTTGACCGTGGCAAAATTTTTATGTGTATTTTGTTTTGAAATTTTGTGTTATGCTTTCGCAAAAATTCATGATTGAAAAGTCAAATTTTGTCATATAGACCTACAGTCAATTCAGTCGCATACAAATGCAGATGTTGACTGTTGACCGTGGCAAAATTTTGATGTGTATTTTGTTTTGAAATTTTGTGTTATGCTTTCACAAAAGTTCATAATTGAAAAGACCCATTGTTCACTAATTTTATCGCATAGACATACGGTCAATTTGATCATACACAAATACAGATACAATTTATATTTAAAATACGAATACAGTTACAGTACGAAACGATCGATATGTACGGTATGTAAGATTATAAGAAAATATAATTTCAAAGTGTTTTCGGAAAATAAAATAAGATGATCAGAAACATTGTATAACGTCTCATGTATTTCTCCTGATTTTCCACAACCTGTAATCACGAACAAAATATAATAACTTCTTTAACAGTATAATTCGCACTGCCCGCTTAATATTTCGTAGAGCTGCAAATACAGAGGACATTTTGGCAAAAATACGAATAAGAACGTCTCGGTAAACAAATGGGAAAGGAAGCGGCCAGTGAGAAAATGAATTTAGGGTCCGGAATCCTTTTGGGTTCTGAAAGGAGTAGCATATCTGTTAATGGGAGTAGTATTAATACTACAGTTTAAACTGGATGCTCGTTAAGCCTGGATAGCTGAAGTCGCGATGAGTCGTACCAGGTCTCTACCGGAAACTAAATAGCGGCAATAACGTGGAAAGTCTTCTAACCAGAATCTGATAAAGATCAGCGTATTAAGCTCGAGCCACGTAAGCTGTAGAACTCTGTACTCGGTACTAGCTATTAGCGCAAAAATACCTGCAGCTTTCGAAATTATGTGCCGGTCGAGGCGTAGATTAAGCGAGCCCATTAACCCCTGAAGATGTCCGAGGAACGCGGATAGGATAAGGGACCTAATTACTGTGAGGGTATCAATTACTGTGCCTATATTAACACATTCGCGACCGGTAAATTTTTTCCGTTTCTAACACCGAGTAGCGGCAAAAATAATGAAATTCTTGAACTGGTTTACTGCAAATATCGCTAAAGCAAGGATTAATTTCTCAAATTAATTAAGAATTTAAATTTAAATCCAATCCCATTGATGCGCCTAATGTTGCCGCGTTCAGAAACAAAAATTGCAGGACGTGAATTCACGTCACCGGCAATCAGGAATAGAATTTAAAACGACGTGAATTCACGTCAGCGGTCGCGAATGTGTTAATTACACTTATTTTTAAAGCACAATGAACATTAAAACAGAGATACTACATTTTTTCCATTAAAATCAGTTGATATACATTATGCAGCTCTGTTTTTAATATTCATATTGTGCTTTGAAAGTAAGTATAATAAATATAGGCACAGTAATTGGGTCCCTTATCCTAATACCGCGAGGGCGCAACAATGCTTCGAAAATTGCCGTCGACTACTGGCAAATACACGGAGAATTCCTCTTCGGAGCATGCGGAGGAAAAATCGCTGTGAGAGATAATTGATGGCTCGATACGAAATCAAAGGTATAGAGTGGACCACTGGTCTACCGATCGATCCGGCTAGATCGGCGAACGATTAGGCAAATCCGCGGCGGTATCGCTCGATCGTGATCTACGCACGCGCCCGAGAAGAATGAGCCACTTAATTTCCTAATCAATCGTTGATTCAGATGCACCTTCCGGGAACCCGGGGGGGGAGGGGGTGGCAGGGGGGACACACGAGGTCCTCGACGGGACGCGCATCGGTTTGCAGCTGAGCCAAACAATGTCCTTTCACATGAGGCTTTTATAGCCCCATCAAACATCCAGCGGTCCAGGGCTCCTGGTGACGGCCCTTCACGACCTGCGCGTCACGCCCGAGTCTACGCCGAGCGAAAATTAGCCATGGTGTTGGAGACGAAGGTGTTGCGAAATCGAACAACGTCCGATCGATCTTCCCGCATCAAATCGTTCTGCAACTACCCGCGATCGACCTCTATATCGACGATGTATTCGATAAAATTTGCAGAGACGAGCTCCAGGAGGAGCAAACCTGTATCACTGCTTTACACGCCTACGCGACTCGTCGTCAATTATTGCACGAATGTGTCATGTGTGTGAATATTGCCACCGAACGTGTCAATTTATTAAATGCTGGAATTAAAATCTTGCACTCGGAGCTATTTTAACGCTTATAAACTTCCGACCTACAATAGTCCCACTCTACGTGATTTTTTTCTTTTTATTTATTATTTACACGTACAATATTTAAACGTTTAGTAATTTATTAATAGACTGCGGATCTTTACGCGAAATAAAAATTGTTCTCCTCATTTACAAGTAACAGGGGTAAAGAAAAAATTCCTTTTCTCTTTTAATAATGTTAACAAGCTGACACCAACAATTAACATTCTTAACACTTAATTTCTTGACACTTAATTCTTGACACTTAATATTCTGAAATATTTTTCATCTCTTCATTGCTTGACATTGTAACTACTCATTCTTGCCATAAATGCATAAAATCCGCAGTCTATTTATTAAATATAAATTTCATAATGTGAAGAATAGTTTGAGAACTGTTTATAAAATTACTGCTCTGACTTAATATTGAAACGAGAACTTTAATTGAAAAATATATTCCTAGTTATTCAGTTGGTAAGTTTCTATCTATATTTTTAAAATCGGGAATTCCACCTGACTCACACAAAAGGGAAAATTGGGAAAGAAGGGATTTCCAATACTTCAGTTGCTATTGCTACAGAAGGATCCATAAAAAAATCCCCAGTAACGGGCCACGGATTTTCAATAATAGTAAAAGAATTACTGGTGAATAATGTGATATACCTGCAAATCGGTGAAGGTCGAGAACAAAACGGTGTGGAGTTTTTCTCACCTGCATTGCACGGCGTAATTAACCCTTAACACTCCGGGAGTACTTTAAGAAAAACTGTGGACTCAACATTTTTATATCACGTATAGAAAGGAAAATATTTATATTTTATTTTACATATATTTATATCTTAAAGTGCCATGCCGTTTACATAGCGGCATTAGGCCGTTAAGGGTTAAACGAGCTGCCATAAGCGGAGCTGCATCGTTCTGGCTGCAATAGGCCCGACAATCGGAAGTGGCCTACGTGCGGTATAATCGGAAAAGTCAGAATAACGGCGGGGGGAATCATCGGGACAAGTAAAGGTGTAGTAATTAGGCAGGCTGTTGTGTAAATTTCGGCGTGAGGCTTGGATTAGGGCTGTGCGGCCATTTTCCTTGTTACAGTTTGCAGAATCCCAGCCAATTTCTATAGGCACTGGTCATAATGGGCCAGACAATCCGGCGCCAGACGTAATTTCTGAATAAGAAATCCAGGAAGGATCGGCTACCTGGCAGTTAGTACGTCCTCACTCCTCCAGCACAACGCCTTTGTACTTGCAGCACCGAACGACTTGATTAGCGGTATATCTTACAAGGTGCTCGGTGTTCGGAAGGATTTGGAAACTATACTGTTGCCGGTATAGCGTGTCCAGTTCCGTGACCTTGCGACAGGGGTAGGCGGGCAGTATAACAATTTGGGTGTGAAGCCGTTTCAACCGAGCGGTTTTTAGACGAGCCCCTTGCGGGTAAATCGGCACGTCGAATTTCTCACACGGACCAGTAAATTAACAACGAATAATGTTGGTGCCGTTGTGAAATCAAAATTAAATATTATTATTTAAAAAATCACGGCAACCTTAATTTTTTGTTAAAAGAAATTTCATTCCGAAATTTTCTGTATCGAAATTTGTGAGCGTGCCACGTAACTTTTGTTTAGAACATTTAAAAAAAATTAATTTTTCAATTTACTTTTTTCCGAAATTTCATCTATCGAAATTTGTAGGCGTACCACGTAACTTTTGTTTAGAACGTTAAAAAAGAAATGCGAAAAAATTAATTTTTTAATTTATTTGTTTAGACGAAAGATTTTTAACGAACTTCCCTCGCATTGTTGGATTTGCAAATTAAAACCCCGCAAGACCAAAAGGTCCCATGAAGATGTTTCGCCCTTATAATTAGCAACTACTGCACGGGTGACGCACTATTGGCGTCATTATTAATAAAAATTGTTCTAGGTAGCTGGCTAGCAGTCTTTTTTTTATATCAAAGATGACCGTTTGCCCTTTACAAAAAAAGTTAGTTAACAAAATTTTATGACAAGACAATAGGCAACTTTATTTTTGTCAAAAATTCCATAAAATCAAAGTAATTTATTGAATGACATACACAGACACAAATATATATATATTAAAATTTTTAATTTTATATATATATTATATTAATATATATATTAAGATTTTATGGAATTTTTGAAACCGTTAAGTTCAATGTAGTATGAACCTTATTAAAGGATGAATACAAAATTGATTGTGCACTGGCCTTGTGGAATCCCAATGCTTTAATTGGTTTAAACGGACCACCTACTTTTTGTCATAAAAGCATAAAATTCCTAACACCTACATGATACCTAATAAAATACTGAACTTGAAATTTTTATGAAAGCAAAGCGAAAAATGTTAATAGGATTAGCAAGGGGCAGGTTGATGAGTCAGGAACCGCACAACACAAGTGCGTCTCACTTTATGGTATCGCATCAGGTATGAAGCTTAGTGCTAATCTTATGCAGCTTGAAAAATGTACAAACGAACCAAATAGTATCATTCGGCTAGAATAAATAATATTCTCGTTTTCAATACGCTTCGTCAACGTCTTAATACACTTGCAAAATTCGGAAAAACCGGAAGTGCAATATTGAGATGTAGAAAGGGATTGAATAGATGCCGCGAAGGGTTTAGTCGGATGCACCTTGCTCTTCGGGGCACAATCGGCGGTCATTGACGTCCCCACCACGGAGCCGTATTGTCTCCACCCCGGCGATCGTCGGCGCATCAGGATTCGGGGATTGGACGCGCTGTAGGCCTGGACTTACCCCTGCCGGATCCTTAAATACAATTACGCGTCTACCCTGAGCTCCAAGAGGTAGGGTGGTCCGGAAGAGTGGGGATAAACAGCCCCCTGCCAGTCAATTTGGGGCACGAGATACCGAATACATTTAAAAGGCACGTGCGCTACGCAGGTCGCACTCAGTTTACACGTCGACATCGGATCGACCTGGCTATTGAGAGCTTCTTGATACTGACACCCAAACTGTCAGGTGCAAAGAGGATCATAACCAAGCTTCAGTTCAACGTTCCTGCGAGTGTTCATTTGGAATTGTTGTAGCAGTTCGTGTAAATTAATTCTTTCCAAAAGTGCCTGATAAACGGGAATTATTTGAACAGTTCGATAAAGTTGATGCAATATTGTTCGGACGCAGAAGATCGCCTATTCGGTTTTCTGGCGATTTCGAATGGAAGCTACGAACGCGATCATGTACCCGCCTTTCCTCGCTGAGAGGGCTCTGATAATGAGCATCGAGGCGTACCAGAGGTCCTCGCTGACTCAACCGTATCTTGAGAGACCGATTGTCAGGGCCGCTGGAATACTTTACAAAGATTCTACAACCGAGCTCATTGACGTTAACCGGCTGGCGCAGAATAATACTTCGGTGATACAATATGTAAGTTGAGGGGTTGAAATCTTCCGTTTTCAACTCTTGTGCACTGTTCCGAAAATTGGAATGATTCTGAGAATCAAATTCGAGGACATTCTGGAAAAAATCTAGTTCTTATTTGCAATGAGTACGGACCGTTAACGTTAGATTAGTGTCGATATTTTAGCAGACACATGGTATCACTGGTGGAGATCTTCTCTTGGCTCGAAATGCTGCGAACAGTGCACTAGGGTTATTCTCTATCATTTCAAAACAAAACAAGAATTGGCGAAATTGTTTTAATTCAACAAAATCTGAACTTTACAGGTCGAAGTCGCAGATGCGAATGGACGGCTCTACTGCGTTGACGGGCTCATTAATACGGCATGTTGGCTGAAGGTCATCACTCTGGCCAAGGACTGTCAAAGCAGCAATGTTCTGCTGATGTCCACCGACGAAGGTGTGATGCTGAAGGCTGCCAGATACATCGCTCCAGGCGAACCTCTGCTTCTGTGGTTCACGGAACACGTCATAGCTTTGATGAGCATGCCGTTCCTAACCCCTTCGCACATTCAAGGTAATGTTAGAATTCATCGAAGAATAACCCTTTTTGCGCTTTATCCAAACCATAAACTTGCGTGCTCAGTTATTTTTGAGCGATGACGATTATACTTCCTCTACAACGAAGCATCTTCTTCATTTCCAGGCCAAAATAGCTACATTTGCCACGTGTGCCACACCCTGTTCGAGTATCCGAATCCTCTGAAGATTCACCTGGCGCTGAACTGCAGCCGACTGGACATTAGCCACATTTGGACTGTTCTCGCAAGAGAGTTCACTCTGAATCAAAGAAGGAGCATATCCTCGAGCCTATCAAGCTTCGAGTTCGAGCTGTCCAGGTCTCCACAGTCATCACCACCAAGAGAATCCCCGGTCCAGGTCGAAAGCACGGACTCCAATCTTTCGTTGACCAACAACTCTCCAAGCTCCTTGAACCAGCCGTCGCCATCATCGTCGTCCAATCAACCATCCCCTACTCCATCATTCAATCAACTACCCTCTACATCATTGTTCAACCAACCATCTCCTTCTTCGTCATTCAACCAAGCATCTCCTTCTTCGTTACTGAACCAACCATCTCCTTCTTTGTTACTAAACCAACCATCTCCTTCTTTGTTACTAAACCAACCATCCCCTTCTTTGTTATTAAACCAACCACCTCCTTCTTTGTTATTAAACCAACCATCCCCTTCTTTGTTATTAAACCAACCACCTCCTTCTTTGTTATTAAACCAACCACCTCCTTCTTTGTTATTAAACCAACCATCTCCTTCATCGTTACTCAACCAACCACCTCCTTCTTTGTTATTAAACCAACCATCTCCTTCATCGTTACTCAACCAACCACCTCCTTCTTCATCATTGAACCAAACATCTCCTACTACACCAGTCAACCGACAATCCCCTACTTCATCATCCAAGCAGATATCTCCCAACTCTTCCTCTCAAGTGTCGCTGCTGGAAAAGGAACTGAGATTCAGACAATCGGCGTTCAGGCCATACTTGAATCAACCCAGCGTGGTTACCAGTACCGTTCCTCTACCAAGAGAGGAAACCGCATTGGCGCCGTTCAATGGCCAGCAGAATCCTCCACCGACACCCGCGGATGTCCATGCTGCTCAGATGGAGACGATTGTTAGCAACTTGGGAAAATCGAAGCAGGGACACCTGTGCATTTATTGCGGCAAGGTGTACTCAAGAAAGTACGGGCTGAAGATCCATATCAGGTAAGGAGGTCCTTGAGTTTACTTATTTCAATCATAGGATTCATCGTAGAGCTACTATCACTTGTTGGATAGATTAGAAAGAAGCGACACCTCTTAAAAAGGATGTTCTAGAACACAGTAAAGTCTTGATGTAACACCAATCGTCGGGTCCGTGCTGTCACGTAGATCGTGTAGGGCGACTGTGTTCTTGTGACCGCGCCGAACGTAGCAAAGATTAAACAACTAAATACAGTTCAAATCATATCGCGTTTAGCGTCATCTTAATCAGAAAAATCCCCAAAATTAGTTGGTGAAAGTCCAATAAAAAAAAAGAAGTTTTTTATTGGATTAATAGTGGTTCGCACCGAATATACCTGATCCCAGTGGAGGGGATAGACGAGCTGACTAAGATCGTGTAGCTCCGTACGGCTCAGATCAAGACTTTACTGTACATCAAAAAATGGTTTCTTCTTCTCAGCTTCTCAGTTTCCTTTCGGTAATTTCTTCTCCCTTAACCCTTCAGGGATCATACTGACTCCGACGAATATTTAACAATTGATTGGATAAATAAATAGATACCCTTTCGCATTTTTCTACTCTCTAGAATTTTTGAAAAAGTCCAACTCACTCAAATTACGGTAACATCCCTAACATCGTACAGAAAGAAATCACCGATCGACCGTCGCCCTCGAAGGGTTAATTTTCCTTAATTTCCTGAATCGTGTTACTAATTGTTTTCTTTTTCTTGTGTTCCAGGACCCACACCGGCTACAAACCGCTGAAATGCAAGTACTGCCAGCGACCATTCGGTGACCCCAGCAACCTGAACAAGCACGTGAGATTGCACTCGGACGGAGAGACACCGTACAGGTGCGAGCTCTGCGGTAAAGTGCTGGTGCGTAGGAGAGATCTCGAGAGACACACCAGATCGAGGCATCAAAATAACGTTGAAGAGACTTCGGACTCCTCGTCTGAAGGAATCGATATTTAAGGAGACACCGACGTGGTGATAATCATGGTGCTAACCTGTTAGAATTATCTTTGCCTTACTTCTTCTATGTGATAGACCATGTTAACTACTTTGTATTGAGACCCCCAGCGGAAAGATGGCAGCCTGCGATCTGGAAGTCGTTGGTTGCAGATTCAGTACGCTGGCAAATCTTATAGAATAAATCGGTAATAATATCGCGGATGGGCTGTCAACATCTTTGTGATAAATACTCGAATTATTTTTGTAAGATTCGAAATGGTCTTTTAGAATTCCAAATAGTTTTGTATGATATAATAAGGAAATTCGAATTATTTTTGCTAACTTAATAAGAATTATATATACAAATAGTAAACACTGTGTCGATGAAATTAGGCGAATACGCGGTGATGAAACGCTTGGATAGCTGACGGATAGTGCTCCTATTAATTATGAGGAATTTTGCAATTGGCACGTATGTAACATAACCTATCAATTATGCTGCATTGTAACAGTGTAATTTTTGTAATTAATAGGTAGTATGATGATTGGAATGAAATCAGAGTAGAAGAGGAGTTGCAGCTGAGCTGTATTCATCGCTGTGTTTGTCGATTGTTCATTGTATCACATAATCTAATTTGATATTTTTTATTGTATAAGGAGCGTAGAATTAATGATTGTGATCTTAGATTCTAGTCTCTAAATTAAAGAAAATTATTACTGGATATTCTGTGGTTTGTTTCTCTACATCTTTGTATACCCAACGCAAATTATTGAATACTCTAATATAAATTAGGCATAAATCGGATTGTTCAAAGTTTGTTTCATTCAAGTGCATAATAATCTTCATGTTTATTTTCAAATAAAAGGATTGAAAATAACGGCGCGAAATAAATAATTTCAAATAGTTATATAAAATCTGCCCAGGTCTGATGTTTACATCGTATATCTTCAATTGAAAATTGTAGTGCAAATATGCATATTTTTAAAACAAATAATATATCTTATATGTGTAGCGAATGATTCTTGCCGTATTTCCCATACGGTGTTATATAAATTCCGGCAAGAATCATTTGCTCCGTTCAAACGTCCGTACAGCGCCATTCCACGTAATGGCAAAACGATGAAACTATTAGCCAAAATTACCGACAGATAGTGCTTCTTAGAAGAACCTGATCGCACCGTCTCGTACCGACTTATTAAACTTCATAACAGTCTGTGGTAAGAAGTTTCAAAATTCTACAACAGATGACGTTACTATATTCAAATTATGACAACGTTTGCCAGCAAATTGGAGCATACCGTCACGGGTTGCGCCACATGTACAAAATTTGAATTTCGGGCACCAAATACCATCCGTTACAGTCACCCTTTACATTTGCATTTTATTAAATTATATCCTCCGTCAATTTTAAATCTACATTTAATTATTCGCATCATTTGATATTGTTTCCTTTGTTCTATACAATATTTTCATAGCAAGACTTTACCAATGTTAAAGTAGCTCTGTAAATGGAAGATTAAACCATTTAATTATAGATAGGGAACATGGCCGAAATCCGAATATATTCGTATCGCTCCGGGTCGATGCTGAAAGCATAGCAAATTCCAAGCTTAATATCGAACTGCTAGATGAAAATTAATTTCTGCAGTGCCGAAAACATGACTAGTTAAATAAAAATCTATTTAAATATTCAAGTGGTTAAATTAATTCTCGTCATACTGTGCTGAGTCTGTTCTGATCAATTTATTTCACACAGAAATTGAAATTGACATTAAATTCGAAATTAGAAACGACTAATATCGACACTATAGACTTTAGTTCAAATAATTGCATAGGCAAAGGGAAAATGAGTCTGTGTCCTTTGCACGATTCTTTTGCAGGACTGTCGGTGATAAAAGAATTAAAGCACATTAAATTTGAAGACTTAAAATAAGCTCGAGCTAACTTAAAAAACAACTTAAAGGGTAGTTTCACTCAAGTTATAGGAGACTCCATAAAAAAAACCATTTACACTACTCGAAAAATAAGAAGAAGATCCTTTGCACGATTCTTTTGCAGGACTGTTAGTAATAAAGGAGTTAAAGCATATTAAATTTGAAGACTTAAAATGAGATCGAGCTAACTTAAAAAACAACTTAAATGCTAGTTTCATCCAAGTTATAGGAGACTCCGTGAAAAAACCATTTACACTACTCGAAAAATAAGTATAAGATTGTTAAAGGGAGCGGAGGACTTCTAGACAAGCGCCAGAAACGCTATCGTTAACGAAATCGTTCGAGCATCCCTTATCGAGGAGTCCGATTGCGATCGTCACAAGGCTCTTCCACCTAAACGGTGCACATCGTTGCAGCAGCAGCGCAAGAGTCCAGGACAGGTCACGGGGAAAGAATGCACCGGCACGTCCCGGCAGATCGGACAGCAGAAATTCGTCCGGCGTTAAGGGATGAAAGCGGAATCCCGAGCGGGGCTCGAGGCACGCAGCCCTGGCGAAAGAAGTGGAAATTGGCAAATTGCCTATCAACAGGAATCACCGGGCCATTCAATATCCGCGCGCGAAATATTGCGGCGAATAGGATCGCCGAGGAGCAAAGGGTCCGTGGCCCGAAGGGTGAGCCATCAACCCTGCCTCTCGTTGTTCCACCCATTTCCTTTCTGTGCTTGCATTCTACATCTGCTGCACCGATTCCCACATTCCTCCGCATTCCCCAGCTTTAGTACCTTAGCCCTTAATCCCTCTTCGCTCTTCCGAGCGACATTTTTGTCGCGAATCAAATTCTGAGTAAGAGGTAAAAGAAATATTCGATCAAAAGTATCTGGTTTAGTCGTTATTAAAAGACGTAGGATTTTCTACAGAGTATTTAATGTATTCGGAACATGACAAGATTTGAACTCAAATAGATGACCTGGAACGACCTTCAATCCTTGACATATCTAAGTCGACGAAGCCTGCAAGCTTGGCTAAATGAAAACAGTTTCGTTATCTTGACCTTGACCAACGAAATTGGTGTCCGGTGAACACATTCTCCATTATAAAATGGAACAAGTTTTATTTATTCGAAACACTTTTTCGAATAATATACTTTAGTATTGCATTAGGAGATACCTATGTAGCCGGCTGAACATAATACAGCTTGTGTTCTTCGTCAAACGTAGTTGTTTGAATCAGGAAGAAAGAGGATAGTATAGTAAAAACCGGGTAACTCGTCAATCGAAAATACAGTCAAATAGTATATACAGCTCCACAAACTACGTCTGCATACTGAGTCGTTTATCGCTGTTCTGTAAAATATTTCAATATAAAATGGTTGGAACGTCAAATTCATAAAGAAACGATGGGAAAAAATAAATATTGGAAATAAATGAATTGAAAAGTGAAATTTCACGAAATGAACGACCCAGGCTGCAGACGGAGAGTTAATTATCCGGGAGGAGGCGACAAACCGCTTTCGTTGGCAACCATTTCCAGCTAATTACAACACCCTGGAGATTTTGGTATGAAGGGGGTGCCGCGAAGACGTGGCCACAGGATTCGACAGAACGTCGCGTCGCGTCGCGTCGCATCGGGTCGACGCATTCAATCGCGTACACGCAAACAACACTCGCGGGAGCAAGTGCGGGGGCGTGCGGCCGCGATACATTAGACCCGGTGAAACGGGCGCGCGGCCCGACCACGAGACACAGAGGTATTATTAATGGCGTTATCGGCGGGTGCTGTGTACCCGAGGCTCACGCTCTCGCATTACATCCTCGTCGCCTAATGTGAACGAACGGGCGTCGAGCCCCGCTAATGCCCTCACCTGCTCCTGAAGGATTACAAATGTCTCGAGGAAATCCCGGCCCCGGGGCCGCACAAAGACGCTTTGTTGGCCGTATCTTGCCGCTTTCAAAGGGACCTGATCAAGTCCGGCAGGTCCGGAAGGTGGCCACGCGCGTGCCTCGGTACGTGAAAGCCTCTTTGTAACGAAATCCCGGCGAATCGGGTGACGTCTTCGCGAAATCGATTCGATACGACGTGGCCGAGCACGTCGCGACTTACGATTCCTTCGTACTCGCAGAGATTTAAAACAGAGAAGTCGGGCCCAGACTTTAACGTTGAACCCATCTGCACGGGTCGAATGACCGGTTCCGGACTTTTTATTTCACAATTATTCAAGTTACATAGATGCTTTCCCAGGCGATCGGGGTTAAGGAAATGTTTATATTGTAGGAAATTAATGTTAATGAGATTGTTTGGAATGACTGCGGGCGCGTTTGCATTCAGTATGTATGTGTGTATGTGTGTGTTCTCGCGTCGCGGAGAAGATCGTAACACCGAGAAGACTCGTGTGTTTTATCGTTGCCAGGTGAGTTGTTTTATTTTGTTAATAAACGAATCGTGTCAATTAGTTACCAGCGAACCGGCGACCCAGAAACACGGTATCCGCACCGCGCCTGAATCTTTGTAAAATCGAATAAAATAGTTAATAGGAGTTGGAGATAATCCTGACTATTGAATTCCCCCCTTCCCCTATAATATCGTACGATGATTTAACAGACAACAAAATAAAGTTTATTAATAACGCAAACCAAAATACGTTAACGAGGCTGATTACTATCTGGAGCGTTATGTTCTACGCTAGAATCCAAAGCTTTCTGTCTTTTTGGTTCCCGAGGCGCGTTAAATAATGTGCCCGAAAACTGTTAAAATTAGGGGAGGTTCTCCACCCCAGCAAGGGCATGGAAAAAGTTTCCTCCCCCAAAACACTGCATCTGGGGAATTCCCTCTTAAGGATACCGTAATGGCCGAGCCGAGGTTCTGGCAATCGGCACTTAAGGGGGCCGGCAGGTATTTGACCTTGACTGTCACGCTATGTTACGCTGTGCCTTTTTTTCTAGACATTTTACGTCTTAAATAAGTAAGTAATCAATTAAAAATGCATACCACCGTGTTTGTACATGTCTTTGCTACGTCTGTCCAGAGCCTTTTTTCGATACGAACACTAAATCCCTCGAAATTAAGAGAATCTCTCAGCGGCAGCCATCTTGTGACGTCATACTTGCTTCAGAATTCGAATTTTCCGCCGAATATTACAAATTACTCCACTATGAGGTAGAAATTCGCAATTTGGGCTTTATACAAACGTAGATTGGACTTTTAGGAAACACAATTGACCACTTCTAAACTGCTCATTGCAATATTGAAGCTGCAGTTTGTCTAGATTTTGATCCTTGCATACGTATATGGATTTCAAACCATGCCGGCCCCCTTAAGGAAACTGTAATGGTCGAGCCGAGGTTATGGCACTTGAGAAGCATGGAATTTCCGCGTCCGAAAATTCCCGCGTTCTCACGCACCATGGTCGCCACACTTTCATAGCATTAATACTTTTAAATATATAAATTCATATTTAATTGATAGTAATTGTTAATAATTCCGATCGTTTGTACAACGCGTTATGTAGCGACGATGGAGTCCTGGAACAGTGAATTCTCGATATATGTCAGCAACACGGGTCTTGCCAGCGACGTTTATCGTCCAGGAGACATAACCGAGCCGTGTTATGTTTACACTCCTCGGCGTCCGAGGCCTCTGGAGCTTCGCGGCCTCTCACGGGTATGCCCCGCGGTAGTGGGGAGAATTCTGCGACGTTTATCATCCAGGTCTTGCCGACATATATAGAGAAATCACTGTATATTGTTTGAACGGTCGATGTTCCAGTGTTGCTTCTCGCAGAGTACGTTCATGTTTTGGCAACGATGAGCGATCGGAATGAATCACATCGTTACAAATAGACAATGAGGTGCAACGCTCGGAGAATAAGTTGCATAGCTGGAAGGAGGGGTAATAGAGATGACGCAGGCTCCGAAACTTCGAGATAGACTGCGGCTAGACACCATACACCACTCGGCGGTTTGGTCCTTCGCTTAGGATTGAGGAGCGACAGGCTTTCAAACTTCGATGACGTATTGCCGAGCTGAAATTCGATTACGTGTCCCAAACGCACTGAGCGATTCCGTATCGAGCCAGCGATTGTACTCGCGACATCCGAATTCTTGCGTCCTCGCGAGACTTCGGGAAAATTAGTCGACAGTCGCGGATTCTGCGAAAATTGCTTCGAAATGCCGAACGCCCGGAGAAGCACTACCCTTAGCAGAAAGTATTCAGACAGCATTCACGTCGAAACCTCTCTGGCTTCCGATCTTTCGGGCTCCCAGACGTTTCACGGGCTAAGATTGTCGCTTAACTTTTTCACCGAATGACTAAAATTGAGCTCTCTCAAAGTCTTTAGTGAGATCAAAATTTCCTCTACAGTGTCTATACTAGGACCTCGGTACGCAGCAAAAATCCCCAAAATGGTGATGCAGGAAATGTAAATGTAAGGAAAATAAACTTAACACATTCGCACCGTAAAATTCTTATATTCCTCAAACTTCTGCCTCAACATAAACGAATAGAACACCAGAAATAATTTAATATACTCTCAAATATGTTACAGCGGATGTTTTTAAGAGTTAGACATAGGAATTGTAAAGTTAAAACAGTTTATTGAAAGCACTGTAACTTTGCTAAGTAATAGGCTTTCCAATGACTGTACATAAATGAAGCTGAACATTTTTCCTTGAAATAGTCATTTCAGAAGAACTTGTTGCACCACGTTGATTCTAAAAATTTGCTGAAAATAAAAATTGAAACTGTTGAGAACATCTCGACTGCTCGCCTGTGAATTTCGAAAATTGCCGGTAAGCGAAGTGTTGATTTTGGAATGAGGAATCATGGGAACGAATCAGCTGGATAACAGCATTTTCCGGGGCTTCGCGTGTCCCAAGGCCTACCGCTCGTATATTCGTCTTGCCCTCTCCTTTCTCGCGAGCCATCTGCGCGAGTGCAGTTGCAAATGCGGCCGGCAGTGGCACACACCGGTGTAGATGTAAAAAGGACGATTCGTCGAAAAGATAGCGAGAGAACGAGGGACCGAGGGCTACGTCAGGACTTACGAGCACGAGCGTACACGTGGCGTCCGTGGCTCCCGTCGCGGCCATTTACAGGCAGCCTTGTCTTCGGCCGTTTATGGCCGATCGCTTGAAAAACCGCGCCCGCCTCTCTCTTTCTGCCTTCCGTCACCCGTAACAACATTTACCATCGTCCCACGGTGGGCCTTTACTACGAAACATCCAGAACAAACTCCAAAATCCTCGTTTCATCGAACAAGTTACAAATACGTCGCAAACTCACGCTCTTCCCCTGTTCCCAAGCGAATATCTGTTTGCCGATCAACTAAAATAATGCCAAAAAATGTCCGTTAACACTAAACCTACCACGCTCAAATTCCTGATTTCTTATTATACAATTAAGCTTATTTTATTATTAAAGAATTGTCTTCTTTCAATTATTGAATAAAAATTGTGCATAATCGGAATCAATTCAGTCTTGATATATTTAAAAAGATCAGTATCACTCGCTTTACCTGCTTGGTCGGTTTAGTGCTAACCCCAGAGTTAAGCAAGCGTTAAAAGTGACTAATTTGCTGTCCTCAAAAACATGCTGACAATATGAGAAATTGTGAAATAAAGTATCTCGAACCCGCCATTTTTCCAGATTCTATTTTTCTTAGAGGGTGGTCTATGTGCAGCCGAAAATTTCACTTTGAGATTCTGTGTGCCTGTGCGTGGTTAAACACTGTTACTGAATCTTTATATTGAGCTCTTCGGCGCACAGTCGTGTTTCTTTGAGAAAGATAAATAAATCGAGCAGCACACAGGGAATAATTCTGGTCCACAAAGGGTTGGAGGTATGCCGGATTAAAAGGCTACACCCCCGACAAAAGGGAAGTTTGCCAGGCGATATCGGTAGTCAATCGATCTATTCAGCCGGACGCCGGATATCGCGTCGGCTTCCGTTGCTCGCGGGGAAACCAAAAAACCAGCCGGATATCAAAGCGGACTGTGGAGACATCAGCGTCGCCGGAAGAAATTCCGCAGACACAGTGGAAATCGACAATAGGGAATCCCAACAAAGTTCGGGTCCAGAAGAATTCCTCGCCGGAAGAACGCCAGGACCTTCTCCTTCCCCCCAGCGGCAGATTAAAAATCCTTCCTCCGGTTTCCCTTCGGATGATCCGACGGGGAATACACTGACCAACAATGGCGGATCAAACTTCCACAGCTGGGGAAGAAAAAATTCAATCCTCCGGGTTCGATCGAATCCGATAACGATATGAAATCGGCTCAGCAAAGACTCCGGTTAATTATTAGATTGGGGGAATTGAAGACATTTTTCTGTAGTCCCATCAGTCTTTCCGATATTCCTAATGCAACATTTTATACATTCAATTATATCGGTAGAAATTGAGTAATTGAATATAGATTTTAATACTGTGGGTCAAAGTGGACCCGGGTTTCGCTGTCGGAGGATTAAAACAGTACAGCGATCGATAAGATTCGGGAGTATCGACTAAAGAAATAAATTAAGAACAAACAAACAAAACTAGGGTGAGAAACCACCTTCACTGAGTTACTCTTACGAGGGGAGTTTTAACCCTTTGCACTCGAGTTGTGACTCAGAAAAACACTAGAAATTGTTGTGGCATCATTTCAAAGAAATTACAAAAAATATTACAATGTATTTGTTACATTACAAAATTTTTATTTAACAGATTACTAAACATTTAAATATTATATATGGAAATCGGATCAGTTTCGCATGAATGAAATGAATATATTCTAAGACGGAAGAAAAATTTAGTTTTAGAATGAAAATAGCGCCGAGTGCAAAGGGTTAACCTAAGGGATAGAAGTGGATTTGGATTGCGATTTCAAGTAAATAATGGATAATAAATTTTAAATGGATAAAGACTCGTAGAGGTAGTGATATTAAATTAATTTATATCTTTCTGGAATTGTCTGCTTGCGGGTCGAGTTAACCCAAAGTGAACGAGGGTTAAACAGCGCCCGCTCGCCGAAAATCGACGTCGTTCGAGAAAAAACGATTGCCGAAGGATTCGGCAGGCGGGTCGGGATCCTTAAAAGGATCTAGCCAGCAAGAAGACAAGGAAGAAGGAGCCGAAAAAGTCCCAGGTGCCCGGTAGCTCCGTTTCTGGCGCGCACGCGGTACACCTTAAGGGCTTGATACTTGATACTTGATCGGCCACCATGTTTATAAATGTTACTATTCTTTAATGAAACGTTTGTAAAGATATCTCATAGAAACTGCAATAACATTTTTAAAGAATAGCTTAGGAGTGGTGGACTCGGTTAGAGTGACTATTCAAAGGACCACGATGTTCATTAATATTTCTTTAATAAGATTTTGAGAAAACTTACTTCGCGATATCCACTCTAAGGCGATTATAATGATGTTTCATAGAAACTTGAATGACATTTCCAAAAAATATATTAAAAGTCGAGGTCCGACTATTCAAAGGACCACGGTGTTCATTAATATTTTTTAATAAGATTTTCAAACAACTTACTTCAAGATTCACATCAAGAAAGAACATTTCTTCCGACCTACAATATTTCCCTTCTATAGATTTTTTTTCATATTATATATACGAAAATGGTGCAATTTACTCGTACAATACTGAAGTTTTTAGTAATTTATCGAACACAAACAAATTTAATAATGTAAAAAATTAGTGGTGCCTTGCAGTCGCCATTCGAGTGCTAAGGGTTAAAAAAAATAGTGAAACCCCTTCTAATTTCTACTTTTTAACCTTTTTTACCCCTTTTTGTATTCATAGTCGAAAGTTCTTTTTACAGTTTTGGCCAAATGGAACGAGATGAAAGCAGAAACGTAAGGAACCACGAGAAACCCGGAACAGTGGAACGAAACGAGGGGAAAGTGAAATGGAACAAGACCAAATGAAACCAAGAGTAGAGTGAAGCGGAACGAGATGAAACTAGAAACGCGAGAACGAACCGTCTGGAACAGGAGTAGACGGTTCGGAACGGCGGAAGAATCTCTCTAGCTTTCTCCCTTTCTCTCACTCCAGCTTTCTCCTAGAAAAAGCGACTGCAAGATCTATCCTTGTGTGGTCGGTTCGAAAAATGCGAAATAAACAGTTTTATACGGAACTTTCTCAATCCAACTTTGCTTATTGCTTTTGTCTTGTGTCGTGGAGCGTTTGTGTTGGATGATGAAAGTGGTAGCTAAATTCGTCTCTTATACTCGTGATCTCTACGATATATCTAAAACAATATCCGAAACATTCATTCATAAACTTTCGATACCCTTTATCTTGCATAAACGCTCTCAGTCCAACGATAGGAATTCATAAAAATTGAACACTGCTGAGACAAAAATGTGTGTGCTACCCCTCACAGTTGAAGAAGAACATTTTATGCGTAAAGATCCCGAGTCTGACAACGGGAGTTAATAAAACTACAGAGTACAGTAAGTTCTCGGTATATGTCAACAACACAGGTCTTGTCAGCGTTGTGTATATTGCAGGAGACATAGCCGAGCCATGTTATGTTTACACTCCTCGGCATCCGAGGCCTCTCGAGCTTTGCGACCCCTTACCGGGTATACCCCGCGGTAGTGGCGATAATTCCACGACGTTTATCATTCAGGCCTTGGCGTCATATACAGGATGTTCGACTACAGGTGGCAGAAAACATTGTAATTTCGTCTGCAATTCCTAGTTATTAACAATTAAAAATCCGCCTGAAGTACGGCAACTCGGCCAACAGAGGTGCCACGCAAGAAGTCATCTGCCAAAAATTCGGCGTGTAAACCGTCTGATTAGGTTATTCCGCACGCATTTTCGGTTCTAGCCAAGTTATTGGCTATAGTGTGTGACGTCAAGCCTAAGCATTGGCTGCGAGCGAGGACCCCCTTTGATGCGTCACGGTCGCGCGCCTTTACGACGCGAGTAACGTACACCTCTGTTGGCCGGGTTGCCGCATTTCAGGCGGATTATTAATTGATAATAACTCAGGAACGAGGCCGAAATTAAAATTTTTTCACTCTTCATTTTCGTCTTATATTGTCTTGGAGAATCACTGCGACCCCTTCTATTCCCGAAAAATTAATCTAGCGACGCAGATCATCGGAACAGGGTGAAAATAACGTACACCTCTGTTGGCCGGGTTGCCGCATTTCAGGCGGATTAATAAATCGATAATAACTAAGGAACGAGGCCGAAATTACAATTTCCTCACTCTTCATTTTCGTCTTATATTGTCTTGGAGAATCACTGCGGCCCCTTCTATTCCCGAAAAATTAATGTAGCAACGCAGATCATCGGAACAGGGTGAAAAGGGCGTCAAAGGGGAGAAAAAAACCGACGCAAGGAATTCGATTCGGCATCACGCAACGAAATTACGGCGGCGGCACGAAGAAGAAGAGGGAGCGGGCATGGGAAGTGAACGAATAACGTGAATGGGCGGGCTTCGGCGTCGGAATAGGGGTTGGTTCGAAGAAGCGAAACAGATGACGGGACGCGTGGAGTATCTTTCGTGGTAGGTGCTCGTTCCCGGAGCCATTTGGACCTTTCGAGTGGCAAAACCTGAAAGCCACGGTCTCTCGCCGGTTTTTCGAGGTGAACTCGCGACGGCGGCCGTGGATGGAAAGCGCGAGGCAAAGACGCGCGGGGCTGCGCCACTCCAAAGATTAATGTCCTCGAGGACAGGAGAAACGGTCTCGTCGTCGGCCGCGATCGAATCGACTCGTTCTTAAAGGTACATATCGCGCGTTCGAAGATGGATCTCGAATACTATCCGTTTTCTTTCTCCACCTCCGCCCCCGTTTCTCGACTATGTTTCTTTTTTTTTTTCGTCGCCGGTAATAAAACGGGGTTTCTCTTATTTCTGTGATATCATTCTCTCTCTTTCTCTCTTCTTTCTTTCGAATCTTTTTTCCTACTTTTTCTCGTGAGGTCCCCCGGGACGATATTATGGATCAGCCCCGGTTGTCGCGGAGCTCCTCCTATGAAAATGGAAATCAGCCGTCGCGTCGTCGCGCGCGGGCACGTCAACCAGATATACGCACGAGTATACGCCGCGCTGCCTGGTTAATATTTCACTCTCCATTATTCTCTATTTGGAGAGAGCTACGGGGATGAAGAATCGCCGACACGGTGAATCCTTTTTCTACGCCAGCTCCGAATTTCCTGCCGATCGGCCCGGAACCGTTTCCTTGACGGCGAAACTTCAACGGCGCACCCCCCTCCCTCCCCCGCAGAACTACCCCGAGCTCGACTACCTCCCGCGGGGGTTTGAACCCCGTTTCACGGATCGCACAGAATCTTCCTCGATTCTTCCTAGAAATTCTTTTTCACATGCCGCTCCGGCGTGTTTGCCGACGGTTTGACGTGTTTGCATGGAAGTTCAATCAAGTTTCCATGGCGGGTGGAGAACAGTGGACAAGTATTGTGCATCTCTCATTCAAAGCTTAATGGAACGGCTAAAAAAAATCGTAGCTCAAAGATCTCGTTGTAGAGGGGAAGCTTCGATCTTCAAACCTGTGCGAGTTTCAATTTCGAAGAAAATTTGCCAGAGCTTTTACCAGACGTTTAAAGTTGCAGTTGCATTTGCAAGAAAGAGCCTTCACTTTTCCACCTATCGCGTCGTGGAAAAATATTCTCGAAGAGAATGAACGACGTCGTGTTACAGTAGAAGCTTCGAGCTTCGAAACGAGGACAAGTTTGTTGTGGTACGATTTTTTTCTGAAAAATTGTAATCATTCGAATGTCCGAAATCGTTTGAAAACTCAGTGTTGTGGAGGTCGCACGAAGTTTTCCGCGATGGCGAGTAGATTTCATCCGATTCGACGAGTATCGGGCAGGAAAGAAAATTTTCCGGCGGACGGGGATTAAAGGAAATCCCGCGGAAAGCCGCGATCTAATGGGAAACGCAAACAGGCCGTGCTCACGAGCGACGTCGATCGAACGGCACCTACGATTTCCCTGAGAATTCGGAAGCCGCGGCTCTTCGATTTCCCACGTCCGCCGACAATCGTCGAACGGAACCGCTGTTTGCCCAAATAATTCCCGAATTAGCGGGACACCGTTGCCGACGGACGTTGTCCCTTTGACGGAAGATTTCACCAAATTTTCACCCAGCTTATTGTTTGTTTAACACTTTCGATCCGATGATGGCACTACGACGGCGTTTAAATCGAATCCGACACGAAATGTCTACTTTCTTCGACTTTTTCCTTATATATTTTTATTATCTTGCACTTTTTTAAAATACAGATCCCGGAATCTCGAGGAACATCGTCGGATGCTACACTTGAAATTATTTGGCTATAACCGAATCAATTTATCCATAAGATCGGGAACAATGAAGACGCATGACACGTCCAGTTATTGTTCTTTTAACCATCTGCAAATTGAATTACAGTAAGTGATCGCTGGACTGCGGATTTTGTGCATTTATCATAAAAATGGAGGAGTCTAGAATAGGAGAAAAATAAAGATATATTGTTTCCTTAGCGTAGTAAATTTTTATGTTGCACGAATTTTTAGATTGTTTCTAATAGTAAATAGTAAATCAAGTTATCTATTAGCACCACCCATTGGATTTTTGATAATAATATATTGATACGGTTCTGAGGTGCCCGGTAACTTCTGATCTCTGCACAGCACCGTGATCTTAATTAATTAATTATTAAGAAACGCCCCGCGTTATGGACACAAATTTTTCACCATTCGACAGATGAAGTATTTTTAGTTTTTTGTCGCCGGTAAGTAGATGGCCGTGAACAGGTCAGACCTGGGCAAAATTTCAAGAAAAAATATTTTAAATATTATTTTAAATAGTATAATTTAATGTGGTTCAAATAAAATAGTACTTCAAATAGAACGAAAAATTTCGGCAAATCAAATATTTTTATTTTGAGAATCAGATGCATTACATAAAGTATTTTAATGTTGTATTTGAAATATGTATTTCAAACATTTCCCTACAATGAAAATAAGTTGAGCAAATAGTTAATATTATAAATTATAATTTTTAACATAAGAAACTATAATAGTTGACAAAGTATTATTTGTAGCTTAATTACGAATATTCGCATGTAACATCGTTGAAAATTGTCGTCGCTTGGACTACTTCCTCGAGGACACGGAATCATTCCAGCGAAGCACAGAATCGTTCCGATACTATTTTACACAGTCCTACAAAATAAGTCTCACTATTTTCAATTTTTTCCAAATGAAATACTATTTTTAAACATACAAATTGTATCGTCATTTTATGGAAGTTGTTCATCCACTAATTCATTCAGCAACAAACTGACTATTATCTACGTTCAATGTATTAACAATAACTTTTTTTAAGTACCGGCCATTTTGACCACGCACGGTACAAACCGGTATACAAGAAGTGTGAGTAGGTTTTGTATTAAACCGCGCGACACCGCGCAATTTTCGCCAATTAAATCGATCCCCGGGGAATTATGAAACCTGGAACGGAAGGCTGTCGGATACACGCCGAATTCAGGGGTTGTTTAACGAATTCCGACGCGTTCAGGATGCGCATTAACGAAAAATGATTAAAAAAGCTCGCCCGGGCAAAGACGGGGCTCGGCCTGACGCGCGTAAAATGTGAAATCGCGGAAACCGCGCCGAAAACGCGGATAAAATTGAAAATATGCAACGAAGGGTGGCGGAGATTTAGAGGGAAAATGGTTAAAATATTATTTGAAATAGTAGATGATGCATGGTTCGGATAAAACAATATTTTAGATCGTCGGGCAAAATATTTTTGTTCCGACGCGTGAGATAAATATTGCCGGTAATAATGTGACGCGAGGAATAAAATATTTTTATTTCCACGCTGGCGGGTTGCGAATGCCTATGACATATTACAAAGAGGAAGCCTCGAAATGTAAATCGTAAATGTCAATTTGCCTTGCGGAGGCCTGGATTTTTCCAAAATATTCAGAACATATTCTTAAGAGAATTAAATAAAGTGTTAAGGTCTTAAGTAATGGAAAAAACGAACAATTTGTACCGACCTCTTGTTATCACTTTTCAGATCTCTGGACCATTATTTAAGAATTAAAATATTCACTTCTGTAGAAGATGTAAGGAGACACCTTGACTCATATTTTGCTTCACGAACCCCGGATTTCTATAAGATGGGTATTGATCGAGATTATATAATAAATTAAGAAATACAAACCTGAACTTACTACAAAGTTTGTTTTAGATTTCAACATTATTGGATATTTCAATTAGTAATTCACGGTAAATTTTCCGATAATAGACGAGAGAAAATATTGAGAATTAAAGCGGGAATAAATAAGAAGATCCACAGGTTTATTATCGCGATTAAACTTCAGGCTCGCCTCGCATAAAGAACAAGGGCTAAAGAATTAACGTCGTGGTGGATTGAGAAGAGTGTTAACAGGCCGAGACAGGAGAAAAGACGGTGCCCATTATACGCGTGTTCCGAGTTCCATTTTCTGGCGGATTCCAGCGAAACGAGGAGACTAGTGTGCCGGGGTGTAGGAAGACTAAACCCGTTGTCTCGCGGACAGAATTCCCCGGGAGGGAGTCACAGAAAATTGGAACATTTTCGCTTTTCATTAGCTAATCTTGAGATGTGAGACTTTCGCGCCCTATGCCAACCGCGATGATTATGCAAATTTCGAAGGAAGAGATTATCTAAAAAGGAAAAGAGATCCCATAGAAGGAAGAGATCATTCCGAAGAAAGAGACCACGAAGAACTTAGCTGCGATTCGCAAATCTTTTTGAAACGGATTTTAATTTCGGTGTACAGTGAATTCTCGATATATGTCAACAACACGGATCCAGGTGACATACCCGAGCCGTGTTATGTTTACACTCTTCGTCCGAGGCTCCTCACGGAGTATACTCCGCGGTAGTGGGGATAATTTCGCGACGTTTCTCATCTAGGCCTTGGCGACGTATAGAAATCACTGCAGAGAAATCACTGTACTCCGCGGGAAGAGGAATCGATTCCGGCGGCTGGGTGGACGTTGTTGTTCGTCTGCCTTGCCCCGATTCGCCGATCTATTATATTCAAAGCGCAATGCTCGCATGGGAGACCTTGTGCACCGGAGCTCTCTAATGAGCCGCTCGCGAGCCATTCGAAAGAATAAGTCCCGCCGCGGGCGCGCTCGCTCTTCCGGCCGATATCCGGTGGCCCGTTTCACGGACGGAACAACGTCTCGTTTGCCTAATTACCTTCGGCTATACTCGTTTTAGGACACGTTCAACGACGGCTGGCATGTCGTCCACGAAACGAGCGCTCCGTTCCGTGGAAATGCATTTTCTCAGATCAATCGTCGATCGTCGTCGGCAAAATTGATAAGTAGACTGCGGATCTCTGTATGAAATGAAAATTGTCTGCATCGATTATTAACCATGAAAGCCGAATGAAAAGTTCTTTCTTTTCTCAAACATTGTAAGACGGACCATTTTGATAAGTGTATAAGCTACGATGCTTAATCGCTTGCACTGCTATATTTTTGTGATTATTGTAGGAATAGGTTAGGTGTCACAATGAAGTTTGCTCGATAACGTATTTATTAAACTCGTACAATTATCTCTCGTCTATCTCTTACAAACGGCTCGTCTCTCGTTAAACTATTAAACTTCGATTCTTCAACTCTAATTCTTTTACTCTCGCTCTGTGTCTCTTCTCGCGACCGCGACCTACCTCGAATCGCTCGGCAGATCGTCGTCAAAATACATAAACAAAATCTACATCGCTTATTACCTCTCTTATACATTCATGCTCTCTCTTTCACAATCATTCGCACGCGCTCGCTCGTGCATTCACCTGTCGCATCCCCACATTATTATTTATTATTTATTATTTGTTTAATGTTGCTTCAACATCAAAGGTCATTAGCAACACGGTACATTTCCTTAGAGTATATTATACATACTTGTATCCTTGATATACTTGGCAAGACGGTCGATATACTCCTCAGAACTTAACAGAATGGGCAACGATCTAGGCAGCTTAGCATTTTTCCTTTCATTCTCATACTTTATAATAGAAAGATAGTTTATATTTATTGTTTGCCTATGTTTCCTCCAAAGGATATACAGGATTGAAATCACTAATCGTGATCAGTAGAGATTACTCCGTGATTAGCAGTCCGATCGAAAATGTTTTTATCATCTTTCGCATGGTTTCGAGAGAACTTTAATGCGATTATAGAAAAGGATTTGTCAACTCTTTCTTTTTCATGTTTCTTCGAAGTCAACTTGAATTGTTTGCAAATAAACATACAATTTTCTTTGACATGTATCGAGAATTCACTGTACCGTCAAACATGTACTTAAACAATTGGCAAACAAACCCACAGAGTGGTGTTGAATTGGGTGGCCAGGGCTGGACCGTCGGTCGAACCAGCTCGGAATCATCGCGCGGATTCGCGCGCGGGGGTTCAACGTTCTTCTCGCGGGCGACGTTCAGCTCTTGGTTGAAAAAGCCGACGGTGGTGGGCTGTATCCACGCCGGCGGTCGATGGCTGCGTGGACGAACATATATAATAACGTAAACTAGGTGGCAGGGAGGAGCTGTCCAGAGTAAACAACGCGGTGGCCCAGGACTAATCGGCGTTCGGGCTGGGTTATGGGTTCCCACATCGAATCCCGTGGCATTATGGGACCCGTCCAGCTCTCACGCCTCTCTCCCTCTCTCTATCTCGATCTATCTTCTCTCTGTCTCTCTCTCTCTCCCTCTCTCTCTGTCTCTCGCCCTCTAATACACTGACTCGGGCACACAGGCACAGAGAGAGTGAGAGAGACCCGTGTACAGACACGATGGCCACTGCAGCCTCTGGCAGGACCAGCCTAGACCAGTTTACCGTGGCTAGAGCCACCAATAACTACGGGTACGTGAGAGCCGGGCTTAATGTTGTCAATACACCGTTAAACGGCCCCTGTTCCGACCGGGGAATTTCGAAAGTTCCGAAACGTTCCGAGACAGGATCGTCGCGGCGACATTTGCTGCGGTAATTAATTCTCGCCTCGCGTTCACGACAGCGGTGGCTTGTCCCTCGGCTGGTTCCATCGCGATAATCTCTCCTTGCCACGAGTTCTCCTCCCGGCCTTTTTACCGGGAAACGTACCCGTCGTAGACTCGCCGTGCCATAGATACTCGATCGGCAACGCGTCCATTAAGAATTATTAAAAAATTCTGCCGGCACGCCGCTTCGACCCCCTTCGGGAATTCTAGGCTAGACGCGCTTGGTCTCCACTCCCCCATCCCCCGGAAACGGAAAGAGCCAGCAAAGTGCCATTTCTTGCAATCGATTGCGCGATGTACGTTCTTGATCTCTCATTTTCTCCATAAGGGAAATGTGAAAATTGTGGGAGATCAGCATCGTTTCTTAATTGGTTCGCACGGTAATCGTGCAGTTGTTATATTTCACGTGCTTGCAGTTATGGATAGACAGGAGATTATTTATCGGTTGCTCTTAATAACAAAATGGGAACGGCAACGTTTCCTTGCCCCGAAAGTTCAAAATAATTATTCTCTGATAATTCTAAGCAATTCGCACCGAATTTGCGTTACAGAGGAATGTCTGCCGAACATTCCTGTCAAGTTTCAAAACGATCGCCTCCGCAGATTTTCTCTGATCTCGGAAATTTCCGATTAAAAACGCTCCGCGGGTCCCGTTTCGTTCCCTAGCGCAGCGGTCGCAACTTTTCGCCATAGCGCCGTTAATGTAGCGAATTCTTCCGCAAAATTTTTCAGGAGGGAAGCTCTAGGAGTCACGATCTGGACCGTCTTTACCCAGCTCGGTCATATCGCAAACGTCCGAGCGACAGCTCGGAAAACCGGGCTCGCCCGGGCAGCAGACCCGTCGGAGCGAAGTTTAAACCGTTCCGGGCGAGTTCTAACAGCCGCGTGAACGCACGAACGAGATATATCGGGCATAAATATTCATAGTCAATCATCTGGGAGTGTCCCGGGGTGTGGGTGCTTCAAAGAGAATCTTCGAATTCGGTTGGCTAGGACAAGGGAGACAGAGAGAGAGAGAGAGACAGAGGGAGAGGGAGAGAGAGAGGGAGAGAGATATGGCAAAAGGGAGAGTCTAGTCGACGTGTACCGCCGGGAGCGATCGAGCAGACACACGGACAAGGAGAAAAGCGGACGAGAGGTCCGTAGAAGGACAGAGCGGGAGGGAGAGGGAGAGAAGGAGAACTATAAGGGAGGCGAAATTGCCCGCTAATGTCATAATTATATAGCCGGGGAGAACGCGGCGAGAGCCGAAGACGAGCAGCGGTTCGATCGAGGATGAGACGGCATTGTACTCTGCGCGAATCAGCGCGAACTCGAGTACGGTTTTAGACGGCCCACTGTGAGCCGGGATCGCAAATAGCTAACAGGATTAGTATCTCCGTCAGGTAATTATACATTGTTAGGTATAAACGGGACGGTTTGGGGTAGCTTTAGCGACGCGAGATTTGTTATGCTACCGATTGTCGGGGCGAGAGTTTACCGTTATGATCCTACCCTTATAAATCTTTCTTTATGGGGGCTCGATTTGGACTGCGGTCCGTAGGTAACGCCTTGTGGACATATTCTTGGAAGAAAGTTACAGGGTCACCAGGCTGTATTTATTTACCCGTCACTTGCTTAATGTGCTTGTATCTAGGAAAATTCTGAAAATTTAAGTATTGTAAGTAGAGATAATTAAATGCATAGAAGGTAGTACGTACGAGGTCATCCCATATGTTCGTGACGTGGATATGTTTGTATCATTCACCATTGAAAAGTATTTTGATGAAAAACCGCAGGAATTTTATAGTGACTGTATGATGTCTTTGTCAAAAAGGTCAGAAGGGGTTGTGTAACATGTACAAGCGGACACGAGGTGGTTCCTTATGAATAAATAAGAACAAACTGTGGAATAAAATTTTTTCATTTAAGGCTTAGTTTTCGAGAAAATCGGGTTTGAAAATCCGATGCGCAGATATGCTGTCACGGTAATTTCCATTACAGGCTCCCAAAGCTCGGATCATGTCAACGTATTCCCTGTTTGTGTACATCATCGTGAGGTAAACGAAAACTAACTGCTTAGGCACATAACATACGAGAAGAAATCTCAGATCATTGTTTACAAACACGATACGCGTTGCTCGACGAACCTTAGCCGTGACACCACATCTACGCATCGGATTTTCAAACTCGATTTTCTCGATAACTAAGCCTTAAACGAACAAATTTTATTGCATATTTTGCTCTTATCTTTTCGTAAGGAACCACCTGGTGTCCGCTTGTACATGTTATTCGGCCGTACCCTGTATATTTTATTTTTAGAATTTTGAATGGACGACCTAATACTTCCAAATGGCGACTATGATTTACTTACTGTGCTTGTATCCAGAGAAATCCTAAAAATTGAGGCATTGCAAGTAAAAGTAACAAAATGCATAAAAGATAGTAAATACTTACGTCTTCCCAGTATAATGTTAAAAATTTAAGAGTTACAGTTTGAATGCCGCGCCGCCCGCAGATCAGACAGTTCTAACATCATTATCAGAAGTTAGCAAACGACTCTCGAGGGAAAAGCGTCTCCTCTCATTCCGGAGGATCCCACAATACAGGAAGTAGGAGGATGCCGTCTCGAGACGCAAACAAGAGCCCGAACCTCGTTCCCGTAGTCTATCAAACTTTCAATCAGGGCAATCGGTTCGGTCTTCGGAACATAATGGAGGCAGCCAGGAGCGTGTGCCTGGGCCTGTTCGCCGCGAAAATCCCGAGTAACGAGCAACGACGATGAGGACGAAGACGACGCGACGTCTCCCGCAGGCGGCGGCAGACGCGAGCAACTTCCGGCGCTGAAGAAAACCCTTGCGAAAGGAAGTTCCGCAGACTGTGTGGAGGTCTAGCCGCCGTAGCCGCCGACGACGATGCTGCGCCGATCAAGCCCGTTCTGGTTCCTCGAAGGTTGTCAGGCTTGCTTGGCAGCGAGCGGAGCGGCTGTTGTCGCGGTGCAACCGGAAGTCTGAGCTGCAAATTGGAGGCTGCCGAGGCGTGTGCCTCGGAGCGGTTGCTTTCACCGGTTCCGCGGCTTCTCCTTTCCCGCGGGCTCCGCTCCGTCGGCTCGGCTCCCACCGACAACAAATTAATCGGCCGACACGATGGCCCGTTTCCATCGAACATATTCTGATTTTAGAGAAGCGGGCCGATCCTTCGGAGGTCACCGTTAACGGTGGTACCTCGTGTAAATCGCCCGGTTTTCGAGAATTTTTTTTGGAAAATGTAACGTGTAGATCGATTTAAAATTCGAGGTATCATTTATTAACTTTGTAATATAAAGAAAAATATTTTTTAGAAATTTGAATCGTTGCTATTAATGGTTCAATGCCGGCTTGAAAATGACATCCTGGAAATACGCCGTGCAGCGTACAGTCCACAAAAATGATCTGAAAGAAAAAAAATTCAAATGGAATAGTTAGTTTATGCAAATACGCACAACATGACATTCTTCTTTGATTAATATTTGCGAAATTGCAAAAATGGCGAAGTTTTTAAGAAAAACGGATTTTCTGTTAATAACAATGTTTTAAGTAGAAAATGAAAAAATCGGAGCTCGTCATGTTGTGGCCAATTATTTATAAAATATATATTCCAAGTTTCATAAAGATCGAGTAATCAGTTTTTAAGCTACGTTGCACGGCGTGCGAAAATTTGGATTTAGAAGAAAATACGTTTAAAGTTTGAATAACGTGAAGGACACAAAAATTTAATTTTACACAAGATTCTCCCCTTAAAAGTAGATAATTATAAATTTCTCTTAGAACAGTGGTCTCACGGTTCTCAAATAAAACATTTAGAAAATCTTCGAAATATATTATCGATTTCGTTTGAACTTATCCACAGCCCCATTGCAAAATAAACAGAGCTAATATTCTCTTAGCACAATGGTCAGCTATTTGTCCACATCCAATATGTAGCTTCGGGTTTCCAAATGAAATAATTCCAAATAATAAAGACTAAGATCTTTCTGTACGATCAACATTATATATTACAGGTGTTCATCATAATAATTATATTATTAGCAATATATATATATATAAATTTATCTAATTAAATTTAATTATTCCTCATTCATTTATTAATATTTATATACATTTAAATGAATTTCTAAAGTTTTACTACATAACAATAATAATTTGAAGTTATACTATATATTTTACTTTACAGCATTTATTGTATGAAAACATTTATGTATATGTCCTAGAGTCAAACTGGTTAGTACCGGTTTAATGTTATTTAGACTTGTTGTTAATTGTAAAACCATTGATGAAAAATCAGTGCAATGGTAATGGTGCATCGTGTCCAATAATCTGACCACGTAAAATCAATTTTACAACATGTTTGATCCAGGCTACTGGAACAATTACTAAAACAGTTAAAAGAGTTTAATAAGACCACCGGCAGTCTGATCATTACGTTACTGCGAACGCGATTAAATCGAAAACGACTCGCAGGTAGTAACAGTAAAAAAAAATGGATTGTTCGAAGGATGTACTTGAAATGGTAATGATTGTATTGGTAGTTTGTAAGTTGTTGGTCGATTAGGTGCAAGAGCGGAAAGATCGTGTGGCACGAAGTTCGAAAAATCCGCGTCCCGATGTGTCGTGCATTCCTGGCGCGAGTCGATGAATCATTCGCGCCTGGCTCTTTGTGGTGGCCGAAATACAAGGGCTGCTGGCCCCTGCGGGCCCACTCGTCTAAATCTAACACGATAAGTAGGCGGTGCCGATTAATCATTGTAAACTCGGCCGGTACCGCTCCGATTCCCTCTTTCCTCTTCTGTCTCCCTATCTCCTCTGTTGCGAGCGTACGTGTATATACCTTCGCGGAACACGTACACGCATGCACAGGGTGGCCCGGAACGTTTAACCCATTTGCATCAAGGGAAACTATGAAAAATAATACCCCTGCCGCCGATTTTTCCTCCATTAATGTTCGAGCGGAGAAGTTTCGAAAGGTACTTTCGTACTTCAGTGTACATTTTTGTTATACCTACATTCATACAAATACATTTGTTCGTTTTCGAAGCTAGTTTATGTACAAATTAACCGACCCGAAATTCAGCAGCCTCCAGGTTGAACAGACCAGGAATTTTTCGAAACCCCAAAATTATTTTAAATATTTTTTCATTGCCAACATATCCGAGTAGACTGCAGATTTTTGTGCAAAATAAAAATTGTTTTCATCGATTGCATTGTAGAGGAGTCAAACAGAATTGTTTCGATAAGCTGAGACTAATACGCTGAATGCTGATTTTTACTAATCTAATGAAACCTGTGTAAAATAAAATTGAACGATTTACAGCGTGTGTTTCAAGACAGCAGTTTAAATAATCGAGAAACGCATACATTCGCCATCGAATGTATTAAATATAGTTGATAACGGCGGCGCGTGGAAATGGCTGGTTCGCCGGGTAACGCGACAAAGTACAGGTCCCAAAGCGGGCCCCGTGGGCCCGAGAGGTACCAGTCGGATAAGAACGGTCCCGTGGAACAACGGGAATTATTTAACCACCCTGTGTGTGCGTACGCGGACTACGGACCCCGTGCGCTCGCGGCGTATCCCGTGAGATTGAGACCTCCTCGCGTCGGGACTCACGCCGGGCCCCGTGTGAGGCCCCCGGCCTGCCTTGCCCTCCCCGTGTCCCCCTCCCCCTCCACCCGCGCCCCTCGGGCCCCGTTCTGGGCCCCCGAGACCGCCCTTTCCGCCTTTCTTTTAGAGCCGAGGGGCCCACGATGGAGGTCCGCCGCGGCTGCCCACACACCGCGCGACGCAAGAATCATCGAACGATTTCTTGGCGCTCGGCAAGAACCATTTACATCTTCTTCGACCGAACTCGGTGACTTTTTTGCACAGGCGCGGCGTTCCCTAGATCGACCGGGCCCCCGAGGATCGATCTTGAAAAGAGACGCAGGTAGACAAAGGCGGACGCGACTTTAGGATACTCGAGACTGTTTAGACAGGCTCTATCAAGCTTAATCTGGATTCTTGGATACTGTATACGTTGCACAGAAATTGTTACACTTGCATGTTGGTTGGTTTATGTCTCTAAGAGTTGTAGGTACATGTGTCTTTCGAAAAGCGATTTAAGTGAATGCAGATAGATATAGCAGATTTTGAGTAGTTCATGTATGGACGTGAGAAATTGTGTGTGTTTGTGCTTGGATGTTTATGTGTTGTCTAGAAATTGTTTGACTCGGTTATCGACTGTTTAATGCCACACTGTTGTGATGTGTGAGAGTCGCTTTTGGGAGAAATTTATTTTTCAAAACGATTCAAATGAATGTAAGTGGATATAAACAGAAGTAGGACAACGGAATTTTAAGTAGTTTGACGGGTAGATGTGAGAAATTAATTATGAGAGGCATTATAACATCACGCATGTGGAATACAAATTCAACCAAGCTCTTTCTTTCATTT
Source organism: Halictus ligatus (assembly GCA_028454255.1). Taxonomy (NCBI): domain Eukaryota; kingdom Metazoa; phylum Arthropoda; class Insecta; order Hymenoptera; family Halictidae; genus Halictus; species Halictus ligatus. The sequence goes on from CM052146.1 coordinate 16,016,543, forward strand.
CTGGTCGTTCATTTTATTGATTTTCTTTGGTCATAAAAATCAGGCATTTCAACGATTTAATTTTTGAACCAAATGAAGAAGGTAGCTATCAATTTTTATGCGTCGATAATTTGTAACGATACTGAGAGAATGAAAGAATAAAATATATAAATTTTTAATACATACTATAATTAATATAATTGATAATTATTTAATATAGAATTATATAGGTGTATAATCTGTTAAAAAGAGACCAGAAATTGCAGTAAAAATGCAATAAAGACTCGATGTTCAAAAACATCGACTAATTGGACTATTTTTAAAAGCGTTACCAATAAACGCACAATATTGAAAATTCCTTTGTATTTCAAATCGTATTTCAAAAATTACAAACCAATACAAATGATTTTATACGACATAAATATTTTCCATAAATTTTGTCTGCAATTATCTGTCGATTTGTTAAAAGAAAATGCAACAATGGAATACAAAGAGTCGAAACTGTCCTATAAAAAGGTTGTCAAATAAAGAATACAAGCTCGTAAAAAGTAAAGAATATGTCCTCGTAAAAAATTTATCAAAGTTTTATTTCAGACAAAATCTACCATTTCCCAATCACAAATATTGTCCACAAATTTTATCTTCCATCATCTAGTTAGGAAAATACAAAAATGCTTCTGGAATAGAAAGGGTTAAAACTGTTCCATAAAAAAATTGCTACATAAAGAATATATCCTCGCATAAATCTAAAATACGACCTCGTAAAAAATTAATCACAGTTCCATGTCAGACAAAATTTATTTATTTATCTTCCCTTATTCACTAATTAGAAGAAAATAGAAAAGTGCTTCTGAAACACAGAGAGTTCAAACTGTCCTATAAAAAGGTTGCTAGATATATTAGGATATCCATAAGTAATCAACTATTTTTAAATCTAAAACAAACTTTGTCGTAAATTCAAGTTTTTATTTCTTAATTTATTATATAATCTCCATCATTATCAAGGACAGTTTGCCATGTTTCCTGAACTGCAAATTGATCGACGAATATTGTTATTGGTCTCAGATAATTGATGCGGAACCCATATTCCTTGCCTATATGCCTTTCCCATTTCGTGTAGGTGCCTTTATATAGTTAACCATGTGGACCCAAGGCTTCCCGATAATTCTTGTATACTTAATTTTCGATCAGTATCCACTAGAGATTTTAGGGTGTCATTATCAAATTCAACTGGTCGTCCAATTCGAGGCCTGTCAGAGACATCATAATCACCAGCAGCAAACCTTCTGAACCAACGTTGACACTTGTTGACCTTCAATACATCACCATAAACATCGCAAATTTTCTTTGTTGTTATCGCTGCATTAAATCCCGCATGAAAATGAAAAATTATGCAATGATGAATATGACCCTAGGAAGGTACATACCCCGCCATTTTGTTACAGGGTTGTAAAACAAAGTTATAGTTTTTAGAATATTTTGAACACAGGCTGCTTTACCGAAAATTGTAAAAGGATACGTGTTTCCTGTTCAGCGATCGGTACAGAACTAAAGGCAAAACAAATTCTTTGCAAATAATTGATTACTTGTGGCTACCCCTAATGTAATATAAGCTGGCAAAAATAAAGAATACGACGATGTCAAAATCTTGTTCAGCGTTTCATTTCAGCAGAAGGACAAGGTACCACGAATTCGGGTGATAAGCAAAGCGAGACTGTAAGCCGGACGAGGCAGTTCGAAGCGGATTCGAAGGGCTGGGATCTTTCGCCGCGTTTTCCAGACGATGTTCGTCGCTACCTCGTAATATCTATGATACATGCAGCATCTGCGTGCCGGGTTTCTAAAGTGGGTTCCCTCGAAATTGCGTCGGGCTTGCGGACGGAGACTTTGTTGCGACAGCGTAAGCAACCCTGTAACGCGGCGCGTTCGTGCAACCGTGGAAAGTTTTTCCGTGAAACTGAGGCCGGGATTAACCCCCGAGGTTGCGGCTCCGGGACACCGAACTTTAAACGAACCTTAGATGCAAGTTTCATTAGGTTTTTGCGACCGGCATCGCTTGCCGAACGTTGCTTTCAACTCTGTCAACCCGCTCGGGTCCCGGCCACGCTTCCGTTCCCGTCTTTGTACTTTGTCAACGGTATTTGCTGTTCTTTTTCCCAGAAAAACAAATTGTTTTAGTTGCCACTGCCAGTTCAATGTTCACATGATTCTAAACTGATATTTTCAGGACAATTTTTCGCAAGGAATTCGCGAAACAAAATTCAAAATAAAATCCATACGATACCGTATGAATCCGCAAAAGAAAATTTCTTACCTTTTTCACGGTATTCCCTTAAAAAAAGAAAAATATCAAAGCAAGCCCAGAGATTGAACAACCAAATTAACAAAGTCGATCTTCAAAAACTTCCGTTCTCTCCGCAAAAAAAAATAATTCCAGAACTTATCCGACGCATCACAGTCTACAATTATGAAAATCCTATACCGGTGAGTAGACCGGAGAGCTTACGGTAAATTCGAGCTTGATATTCTGGGGTCGCAGATGTTCGAGGTTAACAGTGCACGAATCGGCGGGTTGAAAGTCATTGGATCTGCCGGCCACGGAAGACGTGTCCGTGCCTCGCGGAGATGGATAATAGAAAATTGTAGGGAATCGAATATTCGGGGGAGGGGGGAGGGCGGGCGAGAGCAAAATACTTTTGCCTAGAGAGCCATGAACTGGTTCCCTCTGGAGTGGCTCGGCCAGCACCAGCAGCCAGGAAGTGGTTAATTACATTTTCCCCGGAAGCACGTCTGGCAGAATGCAATTTCGATCGGCTCGGTCTGGTAAGTCCGCGCTCTGCCCTGTCTCCCCTCTCTCCCTCTCTCTCTCTCTCACCCTCCCACTCTCTTTATTCTATATACAGCGCCGCGGCGAAGGGACAACGAGGAAATATAAAACGGGAACCGTATTAGCATTATCGTCGTCGAAGAGGCATTTGCCGGGCGTTATCGGCCGGGCTTTGACGTGCAAATGCGTCTCCGCCGACACTCGGCGCCGCGCCGCGCCGGTCCGAGCCGCGAAATGCCGAGGGATGTTTAATTCCGCGGTAGTTTTTCCTTTGTGACGGTCCCCGGACACTCGTCAACCATTAATTTTCCCTCGAATCGACCATCTGAACCTCTTTCAACCTCTCCGTCGCGTCTCGTTCATTTAACACGTTCGCGACAGGGCCTGAATTTAGTGTTCCCGCCGAGGAGCGGGGTTGTTTTTGGTACCGATGAGACAATTGTGTGTGTACTACCGTGTGGTGGCTCATCCCGTCCCATGGGACAGACAAGAATGCACCACCGGTGGTATATCCCGTCGCGAATGTGTTACACCTCGCTTGATAAACACTTTCCACCCCCTCCCACAGCGTCTTCATGTCTTTGGATTGAAAAATCTCGCAATAACAGCATTTTTCTTGCTTAACCCCTTCTACTACGATATCGAGTCCGACTCGTGATGAAGACTTCCCACAGATTTTGCTAAATATGTAATTTTAAATTATAATTATTGAATTCAAAATTCTTCCATTGAAGAACTGATGGGGTTACTTTCGTCTGGTAAATTATAAACGTCAAAAACGTTTTAATAATTTTAATCGCGAAATAGATCGTAGAGTAAGCGTTGACCCTCAACTTATCAGTGTCAGTTAAAGTGACCAGTCTCGAATTAGTTATTTTGCAATCATTGAAACAATAAAGATGCATTCATAGGTAATAATTATGTAAATTGCTTCAGACAAGTTCATATTGAAATAAGAATTTTTGAAACTCGGAATAAATACAGTCTCGTCATTTTTATAAGGCCGTACACACCAGTCCCTTCAATGCTCGGGGGGTTAACAAAATCTTAGCAATCAGAATTTTTATATGAAATTTTTATGACATTTTAGAGACAACATGTGTCGGGGACATGGATAGAAATCTATCGGAAGTCAGGAAACTGATGGTTCTTTTCTCCTTGTAGCACGTAATGCGACTATTTTATCATAACTTCGTTAGTATCGAAAATTTTGGAATCAAATATTTTAGGGACATTTTATACACCATTCATATATGCTTAACATAATTACGGGAGGGAAAATTAATTTTACCGCATTTCAAATTGGAAATCCGTTCTCTCCGTAATTCCGTTAATGAAGTAATTTTTATACCAAATTTTATGAGAGCATTCTAGAAGCCATGTACAATGTTTGAAGCTCGCATAAAAATAGAACCTGAATTCGTACGCTCGGAAGTAAGAATCCATCTTAACTCAAAGAACCTTGAAGCTTGTGCCAGTGCACGGTATTCTTGTATCTCCGTTAATATCGGAAATGTTTGCACAAAGTTTTACGGGAATATTCTACGGACATAGATCAAGGACAAGTAAAAAACGGAAGTTCGATTTTTCCACGTTCCAAAGTAAAAATCCACCTTGGTTTAAGGGATCCCAAGATCTCTTCTCATTGGACAGCATGGTATTCTAATTTGAAACTTCGTTAATACCGCAAATTTTTGGACAAAATTTTACGAGACCATTCTAGAGATATTATAGATCAAGGACAAGTGATAAGAGGAAGTTCGCATTTATCCACGTTTAGAAGTAAGAATCCACCTTGGCTCAAGGGATCCCAAGATCTCTTCTCATTGGAGAGCATGGTATTCTAATTTGAAACTTCGTTAATACCGGAAATTTTTAGACAAAATTTGACGAGAACATTCTAGAGATATTATAGATCAAGGACAAGTAAAAAGAGGAAGTTCGAATTTATCCACGTTTAGAAGTAAGAATCCACCTTGACTCAAGGAATCCGAAGGTTTCTTCTCATCGCATCGTCCGCTTGTTTTCAGTATAGCTTCGTTAATACCGAAAATCTGTATACAAAAGTTTCTAAAAAAGCACGTTCTAGAGACATTATAGACGAAATGCAAATGAAACAAGTACCTCGATATTCCCGCAGTCCAAAGTAGAAATCCAACGGGAAGGAGAGGTCATTTCGGTCACAATGTTGTCGCTGCGAATTTGTATAAGAAACTTTGAGGAGACATTTAATGGCCCGAACGGCGAGATTAAGCAGAAGAAAGGGGATCGATATTTCCAGGTCTGAAAGCCGAAATCCGTCTTAAATCAAACTCGGTTTACACCTGGAGGCCGGGCGGGTCATTCATCGGGCCGCGGTCGGAGCGTTGCGAGCACGGGTACGGACCGGGCTCTCTTTTTCACCGCGGGCGTATCCACTTCATCGCGCAGTTCCATCATCGTAAGAAAACAAGGAAGGAAGAGACGCCACCGGCCCCCGGAGGAGACTCCGAGAGCCAGTCATTACAGGAACCCGGCACAGAAACGAAAATATTGATAGAACGTCAGAGGTGCAAGCGTTCACGAGCGAAAATCCAGGGGCGGTCCCCGTCATTAATCATCAGCTCTCCCCGCTCGATCTTTTGCGTCCCCTACCCTCGGCCCACTCTTTCACGAAGACACGAAGAAGTGTCTTATGCCAGCCGATCCGCCGGTGAATGATGTGGTCCTCGCGGATCGTGCCCGGCATTCGTCGTCGATGAGAAAACCCTATCGGAAAAACCTGCGACATCGTCGAACCCTCGACGAACAAGGTTTTTAATTTTCCCTCGGAAAACCTCACACTCGCGGCGAGCTTTTTCGTTGGAATATTTAACGAACATTTAATCCTTAGGCCGCACTCGGAGTACAGTGATATCACTATACAGTAATTTCTGTATATTTGTCGCCAAGGTCTGGATGATAAACGTCGCGGAATTATCCCCACTGCCGCGGGGTATACTTCGTGAGGCACCATGAAGATCGAGAGGTTTCGGACGCCGAGTAGTGTAGAGAATTCGCTGTATTTATTTCCAAGAAGCCAAATACCATAGTCGACAGATCAAGACTTGTTCCCCCACGCTAATTTCCCCTTCTACCGCACCATTCACCCATGAGTCCGCCACGGCCCGATCACGTGACGCGATTTCGTCTCTGTCGTGCATACTCTTGTACTGGCAGGGAGATGGTAACGTCTTCCCCTCGATTCGTACCCCCTCCCCTCATCTGGCGACACTGATCCAGACCAGGTTTCTTCCAACTAATTTTGTTCGATTTTATGCATTTGATGCGTATTAAATGTCGTACCATACATCTTGTCGTGGAGTTAGAACAATTAAAAGAAGACAGGAAAAATTGCAATTGGTCGGGATTGCAGAGAACATACTAGAAGTTGCTTTTTCATAAATTTTGATGTGTAGATCCGTGCGAATTATAATTGTTCTACTATATGTTGTATTCATATTCTTCGTACCAACTTCAAGAAACAGTGGCAATAAAATGGTAACGTGTGTAATAATTTGGTCAGGTGTGATCAACTTTGGAACGTTCCAATTTTGTAACGCCTCCGAATGATTAAGAACGAACGGACGAAAATTACGAGTTTAATATAGGTCGAGTGCTAGCATTGATGAAATTAGACTCGCGGAAAATCGATTCAGGAGCACGAACTGCAGCAGTTGACACAAAGGGCCGTTGCCCCGAGCGCGGAGGGAATTCCAAAGAATTCTGAAACGGCCCGATGACACGAGTTTATTTCCGCCGATGCTTATCCGAGGTTCCAACGAGGCAGAATCACCGATTGTTATAAAGTCCCTGCGATACGAGCGTCGAACAGCCGGTTGCGAGGAAAACACGGAAACGGTTTCGCGAATTACAGCCGAACGACGAATAAAGGGTCTCGAAGGGACGGGTGATACGCGGGGATAGGGCCGCAATAAAACGCCCCTAACGCGTATATATATATATATATATATATATATATATATATATTTATTTTTTATTCAGGGGCGTCACGTAGCCGGGGAGTCGGGGTGCGTAAACGAGGAAAACGGCGATAATAATCGCTGGTGAAATGAAAGCGAGTCGTGTTCGCGAGCCCCGGGAACGCTAATGCAACAAGATCGTTGGAGAATTCCGAGCGAGGACCGCCGCGCCGCAACGCCAACTTCCAGTTAATTTCTAGATGGCTGTCTCCTCGGGAAGATCACGAAAATTAACAATAACAGTAATAATCCTTATTGCTTCGCCGAGCCGCGCCGCGCCGAGTACACGGAAGACGGAAGTTGCGAGGCTACGTCTACGCAAATAACAAAAACTACTGATGGTTGTCTGTAATCCTAGATAACCGGACTACGGCAATTCCCACCGAAAACGTGAATATTTAATTTTTAATCCTAGATAGCAATCGTGCGTGGAAATGACGATGCCTATCAAGAACTCGAATGTAATTGAATTTGACTTGTAAAGAGTTTTTAAGAATTTTCTTCAGAAGAATAGAATTACACCGTTTTGCGTTCAAATTTTCCACACGTGTTTATTGGTATTTGGAGTGTGTAAGTAAGTTTTGTTAAGTAAAAGTAATGAAATCTGTACGAGTTATATATTTTTTAACAATATTACAATATTATTATTTTTGTTTTTTGTAATATTACAGGATAAGGAGTTAAGGGTTGACACCTCAAAGTGTGTGAAAAGACGGTTCTAATATTATTGAGATTGTAAAGGTGCATCCACGAGGAATTGTTTAACAAATTTATTTCTTTGGGCATACACTATTAAAGCAATGGCTAAAAATTTGGTTAGGTAAATTCTTATTTTTGTAAAATAATGTATAATAATTAAAAAGTCGGTTTTAATGCTCCGTGAACCTAGGGTTAAACTCTGTCCAAGCAAGTCTCGCAGAAGTCACCGAGCACACTCCTGATCGACCAACCAGGCACCTTTACAACCCCCAATAAAGATGGCAGCCTCCATTTCCGCTTCCATCGCAACAAATTCAGGATTTAATCTATTCCCTGATAGTACATCCCGCGGAAACGATGGCAGTTTCTACCCCCGGAATAGGGCATAAACAGGCAGACACGAAACATCCAGCCGTAAAACAGGCTGTAGAAACAGATCGACTGTAGAGGGATTATTGCGGCGCGGATGGAAAGCTGAAAGGATCGGCGTACACCGAAAGAAGAGGAAGAAGAGCCAGAAGAGGAAGAGGGGTCGGTTCGCAGCCATCGCGGAGCCTCGAGCGTGTAACACTGATGATCGTCTAGCCCGAAAACCATCAATCTTAACTACCGGCTAGGGTGGCGGGGGTGTAAGGGGGGTGTGGTGTGGTGGCACGAAGGGGGTAGGAATAACTTATCGGAATCCCATTCGACGTGGCTCGTTACGCGTTCGCGAAGAAAAACAGCGCGGTTCCGTTTCCCCCGGTTGCTCTCGCGTCCCGCGAGGGTAAATAACTCATCCCCCGTCCGAGCGATTCCCGCGCTATGGGGGTGGCCGACGGTGGTGGTTGGCGCCAGGCTTCTTTACGAGGTCCAGGACGCCAGAGGGGGATGTTCATCCCTCTCTAACAGTTTTCCGGCTACGGCGTCGGTGACCTTAGCCGCCACTGTCGATCTCGACGACGACGCGATTCGTCGACGACAGTTACGACGACGACGACGACGACTGTGGCGTTTTCTTGGTGGCGAGCGGCTCGGCTCTCTTTTCTCTCGTCACGACGGCGACGCGTATAAAAGTATGGCGAAACGCAGCCAGCGGTGCCCGTAAACCTTCTCTTGTTGACGTTGTCCTTATCTCATTCCGCGCGGCAGACACCCGCCGAAGCAATAGAAGCTGTTTGCGGCTCTGGCGCCGTCACTCCCGGAACCACGGCCGTTTTCCTGCTGATATCCGCGGGAAAAAAATCTATTCCCCATTCCTATCCATCGACGGACCACGGGTTTTTCCGACGGGGCGACCCTCTATCCGCCTCTCTGTTCCTCCCCGTTTCGATCTCTTTGTTCAGTTTACAACCGAGGCGGATCGTTCGTTAGTGGATCATATTTTTCGACGTTTTCGCCTCGGCGCTGCTCGATGAATTTTCGTAGTTTGCAGCTCGAGTGCGCGGAATTATCGTTTACGGATGGAATAAATTATTTGATTGATGCTCGAGGACGTCCGTTCAAATACAAAGGGCGGAGAGCAATTTTTAGCTCGTTTATCGGAGGCTAGCTTTCAACGGCTATGAATGACATTGAATGACCTTGGAAGATCAATATATTGTTGCTCAATGAATTCGTCTGGAATCGGGCTATATGCCTAACCAATCAGCAACACACAGTTCTGTATAAGAAATGATACAAAAATTTGAATACAGGGGATTAGGGACAATCTTAAGAAAGATTGACGAAGGCGAGCTTTAAATAGCTGCGAATGACATTGAATGTCCTTGGAAGATCAATGTATTGCAGTTCAATGAATTCGTCTTGAACCGGTCCATATGCCTAGCTAAATAGCAACGCACCGTTCTGTAGAAAAAATACTACAAAAGTCATTTTGAACTCAGGGGGTCGGCAGTAATCTTGAGATTGGCGAAAAGGCAAGAAGGGATGAATGACTCTAAGAATGCCCTGTGACCCGTCTAGCATTTTTCAAATCGTAATTGAATTAAATTATTGCAACAGATCAACGTAAGAATTTACAAACATAGACGATTAATTTCGTCTTCGATTTATGGTACACGTGACGCTCGAAGTGCTGCAGAGAATACACTTCTTTCTCGAGCATCTCCTAAATTGTCTTCCGTCTTTCCGACCGGAACATTCGCGACGGCAATGACCACCGACAGACTCCTCCGGCCGCTTTCCGGCTATGTATCATGCGACCGCAATACTGATCGTCCTAAATTCTAAAATACTGTCCGAAACGAGTTGGCCGCGGCGGAGCATCGATCGCGACGACGACGTCTACGGAAAGCGGCGCCCTCGAAACTCTTCCCGAGAAGTTTCGAGCGAGTTCCCACCGTTTCCTGTACTTTCTCCCAGACGATAGTTTCGCCCGTGTGCCCCGGTGAATCGATAAATCGTCGGCCGTTCCGGGAAAGAATGAAAGAAGTATGTATTTCGCGCGGATCTACGATTCGCCTTCCTCGATTCGGGCCGTAGCGCGTCGCGTCGTCGCCACGAAAGAAATCGACGTCGTCGTCGTCGTCGTCGGTGTAAACGTACGGGGATCGGGGCGTCAATTATGGGGACGCGGTCGAAGAAATCGTTATCGCGGCAATCAGAGTGTGGCGACACACCTCGGCCCATCGTAAATCGCATCCGTCACTGATTGACTCGACCTCACGAGAAAAACGCGGCTCGAACGGTGTAGACCTCGCAAGAAATTCTCAAATTCGTTTACGTGGTACCTGTGATTAGTCGTCGTCACTTATCGAGCCTGCAACTAATCTGGGAACCTGTTTATTGCTATTAGGTTGCCATTTTGTATACCTTTAATCAACTTACGGCATGCTCTGAATAATGACGGTACAAATTGAGCTGCATTAATTCGAGAGTAATGAAAAACACACTTTTAGTGGCAGTTAAATGCAGGAACAGTGGTTTTCGATTTTTATTTAGACAGAGGGTTTTGTTTGATGTGTTTTGTGTATTTTATGCGTTGTTTATGACTGACGATTAATTCTGATGTACAAAACTTGCATGTGAATAGAAATTAATGAACGTTCTTTATTTTTGGCCGAAATAATCTTCGAACCATTGAAACGGGTTGTGAATAAAACATTATAATATTAAAGGTAAGATTTTATGTACGAGAAAACCATTTTAATTTCTCTTCACTGTTAATCTGTCTATTACATTTTTGCTTTCAACATTCTTCCGCAACACACTGTATTTAATAATGAACTATAGTAACCCAGTACTTTTGTGACGCACTGTTTGATAAATGCCTCTCAAGGTTGTGATCTGGAGGTCGAGAAACAATTAATATTGAACTCAAAGTGACATCATAGAGTGTGTGTGTGAGAGAAATAATTATAAGACAATATTTGTGTAGTGAGAGACTGTGTTAGGACCTCTGTGTGTTAACACATTAATTATCGACGATTATTTACATAAATTTCCTTATAAAGCTGGCATTTCTTTAAATTTTTAAAATTGATTTAAATTATTCTAACCTAAACTGACGTATGTACTTTAACTTCTGGAGAAAAAAAATTGAAAAAAGATTACTAGGAGGGGGAGGATGAGAGGGGTGGAATAACTTATTGTGCAGCCACAGTAAACAGGACAATTTCCACACAATATGGCGGATGTCTTCTCAAGGACCGGCAGGGACGTAGATCTCGATCGAACAATACTTCGCCGAATGGTTCTCGGGGAAGCTCGGGTTGTTTGGGGCAATCGGACCGTTCATAAGGAGATAAGTATGACGCGTTCGATTCGGAAAGTTTCTTCATTTCGAGGTACACCGGCCGATCAGGAGTTCACGAATCATTGACCGTGCGATTCGGATTCTTTCCCGGGTATTTTATAGCCGCCAAGATCCCGACCTCGACGGGATGACCTCGATAAACTTTCACAAAGTCTCTGGTAATTGCACGAAGACAAATCATCGATTCCTTGCCCTCGGGCAGAGTTCAAATTAATTTGTCAACCTCGTCCGTGGGAGGGGCTGAAAAATACGCCCGCTAAAAATTGCTTCGCTCGATCATCGATAGATCTACCGATCTATAAAATTTTCTGAAAAGCATTTTTGACTTTTACAGTTCCGACCATTCATTCCCTTACAATTCGACAATTCGATTAGCACGAGAGAATTTTTAAAGGTTCCTTTCGATTTTTGTCATACTGATCCCTTCCTAAATGTTTACATTAGGTATTAATTTCTTAAACCGAGATAAAACATACAAAATGCAGTGTTTTCTGCTGAGAAAATTATAAACGGCAAGAAAGCCCTAATAATTGTAAAATAAATCATAGCAGAAGGGGCGAAGGAAATTGATTTCAAATGGAAAAAAGTTAAACAGCATCCAAGTGCTTCAGCAGTGAAATGTAATATAAATTCGAAATCTCGTTAATTGCTCCGATCTCCGAACTGTTCAATTATAAAATAAATCTGGAACCTGTCACTTAATGAGTCGTGTAGTTCTATTATTAACGAGAATGTCCAGTCTTTCAAATCCGATAACTTGCACGTTTTAATTCAGTGTAATTATAGCGTCCGTTTATTTTCTGCGTCATTTTCCCCATCCACGTAAGACAATAATATAGAACAGATTCGTATACCCCATGCATTTTTAAAGCCGTGACTCCCATCAATTCAATATCGGATTACAATCAGACCAATTAAAATCCAGTTATTACCGGAGCTAATCGATTGGTCATTTAATTTGTAGGTCGCTGCATACATTCTTCCTACTCCGGAGGGTACGTTTTCCTCGATTTTCAGAACACCGTTTTATAAATACTTACTTCGAGCCATGCATTTGCAAGCGGCACTCGATTGCACTTTTAACAGCTCTGGAATAATTAACATGTTTCCCTGATTACACTGTTCCGTAGTCGACTATATAAGCCAGCGTCGATAGTTTCATTCGGATTCCGCTTACCGGCGGACTATTTTTACCACGTTGACATTTTACCACTGGCCGGTTAACTAATTTCGAATTTCCTAGAAAACGATCGCTCTTTACTGCTAGCAACAAACTTTTGGGAACTCCACGGTGCCGTTTCAAAATGGTCTCGAAACGGCCAGTTTGCTAGTAATAATAGCTGTGCACTTTGTTATCGATTTTGTGTTGTACACAACGCTTTCGGCACACGGAGTTGGAGACGGGACGAAGCAAGCGAATTATTTTTACAAGATCTCTTCTACGTTGTACGTGTATAGTAACACTCGTCACTAGACTGCGGACTCGTATACAAAACGAAAATTGCCTCCATTAATTGCCAGGCACAGTAGTGAAATAGAAACTTCCTTCAATAATTTTAAGAAGCTGAAAATCGATATCCTTCAATTATTTTAATTTTCTTTATCTTCCAGATTTTTCTCATAAAATTCGCAGTCTTCTCATGACCATCAGTATTTCTTCAGAATTTGTACTATTATCGCAAACAGGTATAAACACTCTCAAAACTATCATTTGTACATTAAATTAGAGACTGCGATAGGTATCCCAGAATTTTTCCAGACTTTTCTAGAAACCTGGCCTTGTTTCGAAAGACTCATTACAAAGACCACGTTAATATTCTGAAGGGTTAATTATCTCGGTTTTCAACTCTCCAGTTGTCGTTCCTTTGGTAAATAAAATTGATACGGGAGAAGGAAAGTTCTTTGCAGGTCTAATGATATGCAAGTGATTGAAGAGCGTTGGCAAAATTGAAGGGGTGAAGAGGGGGAAGGATGAGCGAAAAATGGTAGCTCGCGGGGGCGTTTAGATCGCCGGCTATCGGGCAGCAGCTGGCATTAAATAAATAATGCGGGGGGATTCGAGGGGTCAGCGTTTCGACGTGCTGCACCGACTGCCGTGTCCCGGGCCATTCCATTTTTCAGTCCGGTCGAGTAGCTGCACCGCGTGCATTATGCAACTCGGGCTGACGAACGAGCAAACGACGATCCTTGAACCGGCCCATCATGCTATCCGGCGGTAATACGTGTCGCCAGAAGCGTGAATCTAACTTCTTCCCATGATCCTACGACGAGTCGATCATCTGTGCTCGCACTACAATTTATTTTACGATCACAATGATTCGGAACTTCCTTGACGTTTATAATTTACTAGAAGAAAAAAGGAAATTTATATACTTCATCGCTAGAGAAATTTGGACCTGTTGTTTCGATCAATTTTTACAATCCGTAGTCAATTAGTATTACTTCGTGCAAGTATGCTAGAATAAAAATCCTGGACTATTCTAATGACCACGTTACTGTCAATTTCATGAGACTACAAATTAAAGTGATTTCTCTATATTTGTCGCCAATGCCTGGATGATAAACGTCGCGGAATTATTCCTTAAATCTTTTACATCCTATAAATTTTAATGAAATTGTATCATATTTGCACCTGTAAAATTAATTTTCAATAATGTGCCAGGACATGGCAATCAACGTATTAATTTAGACAATTCGATTTTTGATTGAATCAATTTGGAAAATTTATTAAACGTAAGAGACGTGGGAGCTTATTGTGAATTGCACGCAGATGAGCCAGAGTCGGTTAAAAAGTAATCCAATTAATGATTCACGATTATATTCGTCATTAATAATTATATTGCATACATATAGTACGGTCATGATTAATTCATATGATTACTACTTAATGCAACAATCATGATTAATGAATAACTGGAACAGCCAAAGCAAATGTAATCGGTGAGCATGATTAACTCAAAAATTTTCTATTATACATGCCGGTTATAATGACATCGAACAGTTTTTAGAAAATCTAGCCGACTATGATATAATCACTAGGCTGCAAAAAGGCCGGATGAAAAACAGTACAAATGTCAGATTAACTCTCAACTTATTAAAATTATTAACATGTCAACTGCCGAATATTAACCTTAATTATAATTATATAAACCTTAATGAATCTCACATAATCAAAGCATTTAATTATAGAAATCGAAACTGGAGAGTTAAAATTTATCGCAGTAACTGCTCTTTTAACGCTAGGATTACGGGGCCCGTCAAAATGACAGGTTCGATTATTTTTAATTTACAACTATTAAGATTCTAAAGATACATCCACGAAGAATTATTCAACAAATTAATTTTATTCGGTATATGTTATTAAAAAGGTTTTATAAAGTAACGTAAAACCGTCATTTTTAGTGCTCCGTAAATCTAATGTTGAACAATCTCAATAAAAATTGATCGAGTCGAATACACTTACATGTCACAAGTAAAATAAATTTTTTAATTTAATCACGTGATAGTGTTACCCATATGTGACTGAAACGACAGTCAATGTACTACGAGAAGAAACATAATATATTTTTACGATAATTATAACTTAGTTTTTCTATGACGCACCAAACGCAGGAATTTGAAAAAAATTGCGTATAAAACTTAGGGCAATACCTCATTGCTAAATTAATTCTGTTCTAGTGTCTCTTCGATTTCCATATGAAATCTGCATTTTTTCAATTTTTACAACCAGAGTTTGTAACGGAAAAATCTGAAAACGATTCAAAATATATGGCTTGGTATCCAAAATGTGTCAGATATTTTTTCCAGAATTTTAAATTGTCATTAAATGGAGAAATGGGCCAAAAACTGGATTTTCGATTTTCCTCTATAACTACCCTTACAGATGAGGTATCGGGCTAAAACTTGGCTGAAAGGTCTCTCTTTTGGTAGGCTATCGAATGGCTCAATTAGAAAAAATACCCCCAAACTCGACTATAGCCTTTGTATTGAACTTCAGCTTCCCGCAATTGATACAACAAGAATGTTTATTTTCCGTAAAAATCCGCAGACTACACGATCACGGATTTACTCGAGAAACAATGCATCGATTAACGACCACGATCTCCCCGAGTGCTTGAAACAATCAATCAGTCAACTAACCAGAAAATAATCAATTGCGAACTCCGGGGCCGCATAGAGGATACTCCCAGGAGTGTTTCGAACCGTTTCGAGCCCGTTCCACGGTGTTTCAAGGGTGCGTGCGGTTGTATTCGCGAAAGTCGACCGAGACGAGCAAGTCCGCGGCTCGTTAGACTCGCAAACTCGTCGGATCTGCAACGTTTAAATTCCTGCTTTGATTCGCGGCTCGTCGACGGTACTGCCTTAAACAGGATTACACCATAATTCCTGCTTGCGAAATGTCGGCTCGAGAGGGCGAACGAGACTAGGGGCGGCGGGGGCTGGCGCGGGGGGGGAGAGGAACGTCGCGTTGCGGGGTTCGGACTCGTTCGCGAAATCCGTTTCTGCTCTTTCGACAAAGTGATGCATCATGATGCAAGAATATTCGCCGGTCGCGGAGAATATTCGCGCGTCTCGTAAATCTTGTCGTCCCGGAAGGCTCGCTACGGACTCACTTTCTCTCTCTCTCTCTTTCTCTCTTACTCCCTTCCTTTCTCTCTCTTTCTCTCTCTCTCTCTCTCTGTGAAATATTCACGGGACAAAGTATCGCGCATTCTGATTTCGGAAGCGAGGGAAAACGGAACGAACGGACACAGTCGAGGCTCCTCGGACTGTAAGAAGTCGGTCGAACGACGAGATACAAGTTCCTCTGACAACCCCCCGACATCCCCCGCAGCAACCCCTTCCCGATCTTTTATTGTTATCATCGTAGATACAGCGTTCTTATTGCAAGGAGCCTGCGAGCTACCGCACCGAGACACTGTCCCATTTGAATCTGTCTCATTGAATAGGTTCAACCGCTGGCGGTGGAAATAACTGTTATGGTTGCGGGGCTGGTATAATTTGATACAGATTGCATTTTTTTTTTGTTTGTCTGTGGGTGCACGCATCGGAGATGCGCGAATACTCTTTGCAAAACAAGGAATATAACTTTACAAAATTTATGAACTTACACAACATTGTAAATAGTCGGAAAGGAGATCGGGATAATTTATTTAACAGTGGTTCGAGAATAGAAAATCCAAGACTTATTGCAGCTATTGTTTGCCTGCTTGTATCTTGTACAGCCTAACAAACTTTGATCTTTTGAGGATTGTCTACATTTTTCAAAAATATGATAAGAAAAATTGTTACTCGATGATAGTATAAGCTCATCCGGAACACTGTGTGATATTCAAACTAAAATATCTGTTAAATATTTGAATTCATTATTGAGATCGTAAAGATGCATTCATGAATTATTCGACAAATTTATCTCTCCGAACATATATTGTGATAAATGTAGCTAAAAATCTCAATAAATATATTCTTATCCTTTCTATTTTTGTAAAGTTATATAAAGTAGTCAGTTTCAGTTCTCTACCGACCTAATATTAAACCAGTCACATTGAATATATACGAACCCGACGGTGGTAGATTTTTATAAAGAGCCATTTTTAATGGTCCGTCATATACGATCATCCTATTTTAGTGAACGCGAAACTGGCTAAAAATAATAGTTCGAATAAGAGGCACACGAGCATCATCACTCTCTGTAAAGATGTGGTAAAACGTTTGTTGTCAAAAGCTATTAATCAAGAGACATTTTAACACGCAATTCCCGGGAATCGTATGATATTCAAACTAAAATATCTCTCGAATTAATGGCTCGCAGTAGTAAGCGGCTCGGTAGTTCCATTTACAGAGAACAACAAGTTCCGTCAACTACCGCAGTTGTTTCATTGATAAACATTTGCTTTGTATGTCGAAACACGAACAACTCCAAACGTAGTGGTACAGGTGCACAGAGAAACACCAAAATGGGCATCTCGGAAAAATTAAAAATCTACTGTACCAGCTTTCGAAAATCTGCGATTCAATTTGAGTAATGTAGATGCCATTTTTGGTTGATTCTTTTCGGAAAAAGTAAAACCGACGAATTGACAATTTTTTCTACAAAACGCAGACAACAAATAGAAAATACATTAGGTACGTCACATTATACTTATCTTAGCCTACACAAATCCATTTTCTAACACCATCTCTATAACAAAATGGCGGCGAAGCAGGCGTGGAGACCCACCATTAGCAAAGTAAGAAAACAAGATCATGGCTTAAAATCGTAAGCTACATTTGGAAATTTTTTCTACAAAGTGCAGACAACAAACAGAAAATCCATTAGTTACGCCACATTATACTTATCTTAACCTACACAAATCCATTTTCTAACACCATCTCTATAACAAAATGGCGGCGAAGCAGGCGTGGAGACCAACCATTAGCAAAGTAAGAAAACAAGATCATGGCTTAAAATCGTAAGCTACTTTTGGCAATTTTTTCTACAAAACGCAGACAATAAATGGAGAATCTGTTAGGTATGTCACATTAAACCACTCTTAGCCTACTCGATAGAATTTTGTGTCTCCATCTGGCCAGTAAAATGGCGACGCAGGAGGCGAGGGAACAGCCCAATGGCAAGCAAGCTAAGAGAAGAAGTTTATAAAATGAAGCTGTATACTTTGATCGCGTTCTCCTCGAGTCCGAGAAACAATAAGCGACTGTGGTCCGATTAGGGTGACTCAGGACGTTCAAGACCGGGGTAACGAGTTTAACCTAGTCTCGGGAGAACGAGGGAATGCGATTTGCGTGAATTCCCGTTCGCGGTGGGCTATCGAGGGTGAAATTTGTTTAGACAGAAAATTTGTTGAATTGCTCGGCTAAGGCTTTGCCCACAAACTTGTTAGATGCTCGAAATCCTCTTGGCGTTCCCGCCGGGCGCCGTGGGAGAGAAGCTTTAGAGAACAGGTAGAGAAAAGAGAAACGCGGTTCAACAGGATTACGTGTATGCACGTGTGTATGTACGGGGGCGTCGAAACGCGCAGCGCGCAAAAATGGCGAACGCAGGCACTCCTGCATTGACGATCAAAAGTGTTTTGCGCTGTTTGCGAACCTCCTCCCTTTGTAACGCGGCCTTTCTCCGGAGCCTCGAGGAAACCAAACGGTAAATTAAACGCCTTTTTCCTCGGCCGCGCGCGCGTCTGCTTTACCACGCTTCTTTTCCACGCGTATTCAACACCGAAATCCTCTCTCCCTCTCTCTTCCTCTCTTTCTCTCTTTTTAATCATTGACATCGGTTTGACCGCGAGAAAGAGGAAAGCGAGACAAAGAGGAAAAGGGAGAGTCATTCAACCCCGATCAATCCCGCACATCAAAGCTGTTCACGGATTATTAAATCCTCGCCAGTCGATAACAGATGTAAATTTGCAAAATAGTCCTCGGAAGACGGCGTGGACTGCTTCAATTACACGCCGGTAATGAACCTCCTTTCAGACTTGTCAACCGCCTTTCACAACTCCAGACGCACTCGCTTCCGGGACCTCGGTTCGCCGCATTACAACCTATAATAAACGAGGAAACTGTTTTCTTTCGGGTTTCGAAACTTCCAGACTTCGGATCACCAAGAGAGAGAAAGAGAGAGGGGCGATTACTTCGCCAGAATAGCGCTGGTAATATTTATCAGACTGAGCTGATTGATATGAAGCATTAAATTTTTCTCGAAAAACGAATTGGTGATATTCAAATTGTTATAACTCCGTGATTAAAAATCATACGGCAATCATTCCGGGCTCGTTTTGAAGCGTACAGCCTCTACATTCAAATGCATCCGTCAGTTTTCTCGGTCACGTTTCTGAATCATGCGGACCAGTGGAAAAGCGAAGGTACCTTTCAAAACCTTCGCTCCTTTTGAACATTTCTGGTGCCTGCGGCAAACTATTCATTCAAAATTGAATAAAACGGCGAAAAAAAATCGTACGTCAATTCTTCGTACGTCGTTGTAAACGGGAGACCTCAGTCTGCAAATCTATAGGAGTCTCTTTCACGAAAAAAGTTATTTAACTTCGCTAGAGCCATTCGAATTTGAAATGTAATGGACGGGGAAAGGTACCCTCTTGTTTCGAACATTCCTGCGGGCCGACTCCTCGTTCGAAGTCGAATAAAATGGCGTCGAAAAATCGTGCGTCAATGTTTTAAAATGCGTTGTAAAGGGGAGACTCGAATTATTAAATCCACAGTAATTTTGTTGGCTAGGAAAACTTGTTTGCGTCGCTGGAGTGGTTTGAAGTAGAATTTTCGACTTTCTCGAAAAGACGCGAGGA
This sequence comes from Halictus ligatus, assembly GCA_028454255.1. Classification (NCBI taxonomy): domain Eukaryota; kingdom Metazoa; phylum Arthropoda; class Insecta; order Hymenoptera; family Halictidae; genus Halictus; species Halictus ligatus. The sequence continues at coordinate 16,036,079 of CM052146.1, forward strand.
AGAGACGAGCCCGGGCGACGTATGAAAATTTGGAAAAGTCAGGCGACTCCGTCAGACTGTTTTCCGGAGGAAAAACCGGGGGGCCCCGGTGATTGATAGTTTTCGCGATCGGGAGAAAAATAAATGATCCCTCGAGTTCTGCAGGGCGGGCCGTCCGCTCCTTTCAGCGGGGGCCAATCTCCTAGGATGCGTGATGTATCGTCGTACACATTGAAATCATTCACGGCTCGATAACAGTCATGCACCGTGACACGGTACGTCGCATGACGGATAACTATCGCCGCTGTAAAACAGGGGGCCTTTCGATTTCCATTTCGGCGTACCGTACGATTAATATTAAATTGAACGTTGCAGGCCACTCGGCTACGTTCGCTGTTCCCACTCAATGAAATATTCATCTCTCTATATTTATAATTAATCGCGCCACGTTCGTTAGACCTCTGATCCTTCGTGCACCGCTTCTGTGTACCATTAACTTTCCATGGGACGCTGTTTCTCGAACGCTCGGGAGCTTTCTTGTTTTTGGACGCCGTTAATTGGCGCTAAGGAAGACTAATTTCGTCGCAGGCTATCTTGAAAAGTGTTTGCCGAGATTGTGTCTTGATTTATGAAGTTAGTTCCACGATGTTATGTTCTTTGAGCGACTTAGTCTTATAACGCGCGTTTCAGTGGATAAAGAGTAAACATATTTTTCATTGAATCGATATGAAAACTGATTACTAGACTGCGAATTTTAATATTGAAAGAATTTAAACGGGAATGAAAGAATTTTAAAAGAATGTAAAAATATAAGGAAATTTGTTTGTGTGCCTTCTGTGTATTACAATTAATAGAGACAATTTTATAATTAATACAGATATGAAACAATCGAACTTGGAAAACAACTTTAAAAATATATATCACCTGTTCGGTCACTGTTCGAAAATTTCTGGAGCTGTTAATATTTCCTTTTTCCTTCGTTTCTGTATGATTGTCACATTAGAAACAGCAGTATTGTCAAATTAATCCGTCAAAGATCAATAGAAAAATAATTTTAAAAATACACACCACAATCCGTCTCGAAGACTTTTTTAACCTTTGCGTTAGAAATAGCAACGAACAAAACGTTAGAATTATAATTATAATTACGTTGTAAAATTGCGAGACAGTGGGTTCAAGTGTTGGAAAATCCGTAGCCCAAAGAAGCCAAGAATTAAGATTTTCAGTAGTCGGTTTTGGAAACAGTTATCAACGGTAGATCCGACAAATGGAACGTCAGCGGAAAAGACGGCGGCAATCCTCGTCGCGGAATAGCGCGCCAAGAAAAGATCCCTTGTTAAAAGTTTCAAAGGTTCTACCCGGCAAAGCAAATAGACAGAACCGTTTAAACATAAAATATTTATACTCTTTCTTCCGTAAGAGTCGCCGTATTTCCGTCTCGTAGCGGGGTAGATTGTCGAGGAAATCGTTCCGTCCGATCGTACACGCTCGAATCTGTCCGACGTTAGTGCGACAGATTTTACGACGCAGCCGTGCTACGGTCAAACACGCCTCTCGCGACGTACGACAGTGCAACACACGCGTCGCGATTATCGTTCAAACAGTCGTATGAAACAACGTTATAGAACTCGTCGTACGATAAATCGCGCGGTGTGTAGCTCGAGAGCGAGAAACCTCGACTAAATCGGAGCACGATGACCCGGATACGTGTTCCGAGGGCAGCCACGGTCTTCCAGCAAACTTCTCGAACTTCGCCGAACGATCGTGCCCAATGTTATCGATGCGAATAGACGTTTCGCGGATTTTTTTCTCGCACAACATTTAGGAACAATGTATTAGAACAGGCTCCTCCCACACAATCCTCCTAAATCTAGCTATTTCAGTGAAGATTCTTACAATTTTACAGCATCATCCTAACAATTGACCGAACTTCACTTTGGGGGACCAAAAATGTTCAACTTCTTTTTACAGAATCCTATACATCTGTGCGAGAAAATGCCGGGAATATAAGTTTTGATGGTCGGACTTCACTGGTTCAAAAGCTATGCCAGCGTAAAGTTAGCCGATTTCAAACTCACGTTTTTGACAGGTGAGGGCGTCGCAATATTGGTTTCTACTTGTGAGTGGATAAGTTAGGTGATAGCAAAAAGACTTTTTGGTTTTTTTGTAGGTGAAAAATTCTGATGAAAATCCATACCGTGTAGAAATCACTTTTGAGATCGAGAGAGAGAAAGAGAGAGAGAGAGAGAGCAAGTGAAGCCTTTCACGCAACTGCATCACCCAAAATGAATGTCGCTAATGAATATTACATCGGGCCCGACAAGATCATGCAAGAGGCGTAATAAGGCTGGTATAATAAACATTGAAAAGAGCCACAGCCGTGACCAATGAATTTCAGCGTCTCCTCGTTACGCAACGTCGCTCGGTATGCGCCGTTCGAATTAGGTATTCCCGATGGTACGCTCGATCGATATATTCCCATAATTGCGCCCGATGTTTGAATTACGCGGTGAAATTCCCCTTTTCGAGACACGTCGGACGCTGGTCGTTGTTCGTTGTTCGTCGGCGACGCGCGGCATCATTCGCTGTCTACACAGGGTGTTCCGAAAATCAGTCATCATCATTCTCTAGGCAAAACAGACTGTGCATGAATGAGAACCGACGCCTAAAATAACTCCTAACCTGTTGGTTGCATCAAAGAACATTTTCAAATCTTTAATCTGTGCTGACAATTATGTAGTAATTTTTTCAAACCTGTATGCCATGGCCCGGAACTATTTAATAGGCGCTTGAACAGCAATAGAAACATAAACATTTTCTTTTTATCAAGGTTTTACGTCGCATCAACTGCATGGTTATTAGCGACGAACAGGTGTATCATTATAGTATAACTTCCTGGATTTTCGATTCCTTAATAAATTCTAGTAGATCTTTTATTTTATCTTCGTCAATTTTATCTTTGTCTCTTTCAGTGTTCTTCCTATTTTGAATCTTTCTCATAGTGTATTGTATTTTGGGCAAGATAATATCAGGTGGTTAATTATAAACATTTATATTTCAATATAAATATTAACTAACAACTTAGTCCAAGAAATGCAATCCAACAATCTCGTTAACCTTAATCGGTGATAAACGTGTGAATCCACGAAAATTCTATTCCGAACAAACGGGAAGCGTTTGCATCTTGTCCCGTCGAATAAAATCGGCCGAAAATCCCGCGAAATTTCGAGAGTGCAACGGGAATCGGGACAACGGCTCGCGACACAGGTTCGAACAGTTTTTACCGGGAACAAGCGCAAGAAGAACAAGATATCGCTATTTTGCATGCGTGAAACGGCGCGACAGAAACGGGACCGGAATAACACGGTCCGAAAATCGTCGCGTTAACAACCAAAGAGCGATTCGATGTACATATTCGGCCGGGAAATGATATCGAAATAACGTCCACGTAGCTGAGCCCGTCGACGAATAGGGGATAACAACGCGCGATCGTCTCCCCTTCCCCCCGTCACTTTGTCCCTCGTACCGATTTTCTTTTTAATTCGCGCGTATTTTGACTTGGCGAGCGGTGCGCGCGCACACAATCGTACGCGGCGGCATGCAACACGGTGGAACACGTTTCAGGAACGGGGATTTATAAACGAAATATCGCGCGCGCGGTTTACCTGGGCAAAGTTATTCGGGCTCGTTACGTGATCCAAATATTATGCAAAGTGGACGCCTCGTGCTGGCAGCCATTAGCCGGGTCGGGGCCGACTGTTGCCCGGCATTCGTCATTTGCAGTAATTTCCCATCGATTTATGCCCCGCTGAAAAAATAACACGTCGGTCAGCCTTTTCGGCGACCGACTACCACCAGCAACGATTCGATAAACTCTGAACAGGCCTGTATGTCTGCGTTGGCTGGTTTTGTAAGTGACTGTCGAATTCGTGTTACTCGCAGCGTGTTTTGTAAATGTAGAGTAATCAGTGGACTGCCGATTATATACAGTATATGATTATATGGATTTATGATAAAAATTAGTACGTCATATTGTACCAAACTGTGAAGACGTTGGAGAAATTTAAAAACATAATTACACTCCCTTCAGTGGATCAAAATTATCAAAAGGAGACTCGTATTCTGAATTCTTGAAAATGATTATATGAATTTATTTGCCGTCGATTTTATACACTTATTAGAAGAATGAGTGGATGCAATTTGAAATAGAACAATTAATGGAATGTCTATGCACTATTTTGAATGACAATTTTATTTGGCCTGAGTTCCTTACACTTAGTGCAGACAATTTTTATATTGCATAAAAATCCACAATCTACTTGTAATAAAACTTATAACATAAAAACTTATAATAATAAAACTTGGACGGAGTCCATTCGATTTTGTCATTATTATAAATCAACAAATATCAGTCATACTAACGCCACATTTTCGGACCCCGACCATCAATCTCCGAAATCCAAAAGGTTCGCATCATTCGAATGTAACAGAGGGTGCTGAAAAATTCTTGTATCCTTTAATTCAGCGCAAAATAGAGATTTTCGATATTCTTTTTCACGGTATCCGGTCACAGCAGCTCGTTAAGAGCTCCGCAGCGATATCCAACGAATAATTAAATTAATCGTCCAGTGGGGGTGTTGGTCGGTGGGTCGTCGGAAAAAGTTCTCGTTATCATTCGGATAACGATCGCCAACGTACAAAGGGCTGCGTGGATCGGCGATAAGACACTCGTCCGCGGACGAGCCCTTTATTAATTTACTTTCGCGTAGAATTGTGGCGCGCAACGATGGTTGTTCCGCGAGCCGCGTATAAATCTGTCAGATGCACAGGATGTGCAGATGTGTGTGTGCGTGCGTGTGTGTGTGCGTGTGTGATTGTATGTGTGTATGGGGGAGGAGAAGGTGTGCAATCCTTATCAAGCTTTCTCCTCGGTGTCGGCAGATCGATATCGCTGCTACCTGGTAACATATCCTGTTAACAAGGCAATCAGGGGTAGTTTCTCGATACTGTACGCGCGCGGCCGGTTAACTTAATTAGGGCTTGTTCTGCGACTGCCGATTGCGCCAATGCGAATCGAATTTACCTACCGACCGGTACACAGTACGGCGATAGCGGGCCCGCAACTTTGTACGCGAACTTTTACCGGTTAATTATCGGATACAAATTATTGCGGAACGAGAGACTAACCTAACGCGGGGACCATATCAGGCAATCGGAGAGATCCTCTGTACAGCTATTTATGGGGGCATCGATTTAGGGGACGAGCTATGAGACGACGCGTCACTCAAGCTCAGAAAGAAAAATTCAGTTCCAATTGAAATTCAACATCAACATCAACATCAACATCAACATCAACATCAACATCAACATCAACGTCAACGTCAACGTCAACGTCAACGTCAACGTCAACGTCAACGTCAACATCAACATCAACATCAACATCAACATCAACATCAACATCAACATCAACGTCAACATCAACATCAACATCAACATCAACATCAACATCAACATCAACATCAACATCAACTTCAATTCAACCTCTTGATGACCACCGTGAAAAAATAAGAAACAGGAAAGAATTCGATACTGAAAGAACAAAATAATTCGAAATCAAAATACGGAAATAGAAAGATTAGATAGCAAAAGAACAGTAAAGTGACTTCTTTAGCCGAGGTGCTGAGATATTAATTTGCTACCAGGAGAAGACGCACCCTAAAACACAAGTCGACTTCGTATACAGTGACAATCAAGGTCTAAAGATTGACCTACAAGTGGCAGTTCAGTGCAGAAATGTAGCACAGCCGTGCAACGATGCAGCAAAGATAGCTGCTCCACTTGCAGTGCGCGTCAAGTGGAACAACGGTCTGTTGTTTATTTTTGAAGTATGGAAACGATGAAACGTTTAGAAAATTCATTGGAGGATGAGAAGTCAGCTCCGCAAAAGAGACAACTATTCTTCCGAAAGGCATCTGTTCGCTTCTGGTGCATTCGAACACTTTTATTGGTTCCCATAGATTGCTAGATAAAATGGATGGCAGGGAAAATTCATTCTCCGCGATCAAATTGAAAACTGTAAAAACATATAAATAATATTTTCAAAAATAAAGTGAGAATTTATGTTCTGAAATAGCCACTCCACAAAATGAGGAGTCTTTCGATTCGGTTAACTTCTACATTTTTTTTTTTTCATTTATTAACAACGTGTTCAATTGTTGACTATAAGTATTTTCGACTTAACCACAGTCTGCGTTTGCAAATAATCGCAACTAAACATTGTTAGAATTAGAACATTATATTTTTAACCGAACGAATATGTTTCCGGAGTGAATCATTGCAGGAAAGCAATTCCCAAGCAATTTTAAGCAATTTTCATTCCGCCAACTCTTTATTCGCAACTTCAGATATTTAACAAAAATCTCCCAACGCGTAAAACAAAAAATTGCACATCTCCAATCGCAAAGACAGTCCCCCCATCCCCGACTAATTTCCGAAATGCACATGCTCCGAGCGGAAATCTCATCAGCGAAACAAACTGGAGCTGATAAACTTCAATTCGGCAGGTTGCGGGGCATCGATCCATCGACGAACGAGGAAGATCGGTCGGTGGTCGAGAGGCCGGTTGATCGATATTTATCAGCGATAAACCATGGTTTTACGAGCCGGCTGGCTATCGTTTTAAGGATTTTATGAGAAACCGAAAGGCCGTTGTTTCTTTAACGAGATCGTATTATTTATCCGCTCGCGTGTTCGTTCCGGGGGCTGTTCCCTTGGCTCGTCAGTGCGTTCGCATAATGGCCGGCCGGTTATTAAAAGCGGAAAGGGCGCTTTCGAACTGGGGGAATTCTTTGCCGGGATCTCTCTCGCCCGAACAAAAACAAAAACGAAAACAAAAAAAAAAGAAAGAAAGAACAACAACGAGCAAAGAAAATCTCGCAAACGGTAACGAGGTCGCGATCTACAATGGGTCAGACAGTCGATAGACGTGGCACGGATTCTTTTCGGAACCTCCGGCGAGTGTCAGTTTTCCTCGGCCATTTGCTAATGGGACACTCGGCGAGCATTCACCGGCGTTAAAACTGAACCCTCTGGTTCTACAGTCGTTCGGAATTACAATTTTGGTAAAAGGCCAGAGGAGAAGATATCGTTCTCCCGGTATCAGGTCAGCTTTTATGCTTTACGTGGCCGTAGAAGTTCGTGACCCTAACCCGCCCTTAATTTTGAGGAAAAGGTACGCCCCGTGAGTACATCCGGCACACCTACGTAGGTACGTGGTACCTACATATGAAAGTTCTCGTTCGCATTAATAGCACGTGTTATTCGTTATTCCGCGATACTCGTATAGCGCTAAACGATAAGGGCACACTGTGCGACTGCAGTTTCTAAGTGCAGTTTTGCAAGTCGGTGAAGATATTACACGGAAATGGTAGCCGAACGTTCTGCGTTCTTACTCGGACGGCGTTCTATTTCAATTTGTTTTACCCGGCGCCACTTGACGGAGAAACGCGTAAGCCGTTTAGATAGATCGTAGAATTTGTTGTTAAATCGCAGAAATACTTGAAGTTCTACAGAAACTCATCCTTGTCTTGTCTGCTAATGATTGTAGATTTGTTCGCTGCGATTTTTATACTAGTTGATGTTTGTTCAGGTATTTTACACCTTTTAGTAGTGTAACTCACTGTGTAAAATAAAAATTTGGTGCATCAATTTGAAAGAACTCTATCTTGAATCATAGTTTATTTCGTCTCTTCATATTTTTCTAATGGATTGAGAATAAAAATAGGCTGCATCCATTGCAAAGACATGGGGCTAAATAAAAATAAATTTCCTTCCCGGATAATTTTAATAAATTGCGACTGGTACTATCGGCAGATAGTGGATCTTTATATAAAAATTCGATAAGGAAACTTGCAATTTATGTTACCTATACCGTGCAATATGTTTTTATAGCACGTCTAACACCTGAAATTAATCTTTCTCCACTGTCAGCGCAATTTACTGCACATTTTCATACACTCGCCGCGAAGAACTCCTAAAAGCAAGGATCGAAAGAGTTATGAAACTTTTTAATAAGTTCTACTTAAAATATACACCGTGAAACTTTTTTAAAAAACGTTCTCACATTATAAGTTCCGATGGGAACAGATAAAGAGGGCTGTTTCGGAGTAGAAGTTTTAATTCGGTAATTAAATTGTTATTATGGCTATAACGATAAATAATACCATAGCTATGTGAAATAAGAATTACAATCAATCTGATATTCTGAATAGGTATGCGTAGACGACTCTTTGTTACAGAAAATGTTTTATCTATTTTTCTTGAACATTCTACACATCAGAATCTTCTCTGAAAAATCACTTATTACGAATTGAACAACGGTTCCTGATTCTCCTGGAATTTTTTCAATATTGCACAGGACACGTGAGAGCTTTTGTAGAGGCAGACCGTATTGTCTCCACGGAGAAGATGGCCGGCTGCAAATGATTTAAATGCCAATTTCTGTACGTTCTACATGGAGAACTTCAAAGTCGCGTAGAACGCAGAATCGCGTTCCTTGCGAATTTTTGTCGTCGCAGAACGTTCGAAATGTTTCCCGTTTAGGGGGTTAATTCGGATAACGAAGGCGGTATTGTCTCGAGGAAAATAGAGCGCCGGGAACGAATGATTTAAGGCACGGCTAGGTAGCTCGGGCTGTTGTATTAGTTTTTCGAGGGTCAGCTCCGGGGACAGGGTGTCGTTTCCAAGTGACATTGACGCGCACCGAATGCGAGGTGAAATTACCTCCTTTGCGAGACTTTCGGAAACAATGACGCCACGGGTTTGAATGAGGCCGGGGTCAGAGCCGCCGCGGAGCTGCTTCGAGCAGCGATTTCGATTAACCGTAAAAGCACTCGACGAGCTTGTACACGTGGAGCTTTCTCCCTTCCTCTCTCTTTGTCTCTCTCTCTCTCTCTCTCTCTCTTTGTCTCTGTCTCACGTACCCAGGTGCGCCGTGGAACACGTTCACAAAGCTGTGCGCCGGTAGATCTTCCCCCGCGATGAACTATATTATTTCCGGTGGAAAGCGGCTCCCGAGGCTCGAGTGCCACGCCGTCGAGCTTCAAACGCGACCCGCCTCGGGTAATTGGTTCACTTAAACGCGGATCGATACACAATTACAGTGTAATTAGAGTGCCAATTAAGAGGGTTGCGATTCGTTCGCGGGCTTTTTCACGGGCGCCTTGTGTTTACGCGCAACGGTGCACGCGCCGCTACCAGGAAATTGCGCCGCCCTCCAATACTTTTTCAACCACTATCCCCCGTCGTCGTCGATCGAAATCTATGCAAACATACAGTTCCTTTGATGGCTGTATCGAGACGCGTGATATTGTGTCATGTCGAGCTACAGGAAACACACTGGTTCGGCAATGCGGAGGATCTCGTTGGAAAATATTGCGATGCTTCATGCACTAGTGTGATGCTGTTTGATATCGTTTGACATTGTTTGATGTTTCAGTATCAGAAATGCGGTATCCCCGTGTCGTTGGCTGTTTGAAAAATCATTGTCCGACTTGAGGATCTGTGTTAGGTTACCCTTTCTCTGCCAGCACCGGATTAGTCATGTGACACATACGCGACAGAGACGAAACGCGTCACGTGACCTGGTCGTGGCGGAAGCGTGGTGGAATAGCATCGTAGAAGGGGAAGGGTAGAGTGGGAGACATGTCCGAATCTGGCGACACTCGAAACAGGTGCGACAATAAACGCTCAGTATGATATTGTTTGACCGTGTTTGTTATTTCGACGGGACAGTTATTTTTTGATGGACGTAAGTGGGAATTAACGGTGTTGTCGATCGTCTATGAGTCTGAACTACAAAAGCTACAGAGGTTTCTCAGACTGATCGCCCGACTGCAGCACAAACACACAACATCTGCATTCGCATCGACCAACGTACATCCGCAGCACCACCGGAAATACCTAACCGCCAACAACTTCGAAAATCCTTCTGCCATCGCCGCTGCGCAAACATTCAAGAACCGCAGTTTACCTCTCTCGAACCAGATTCAATCCGTTACAAACGGCCGCAGATTTCCAAACACCTGAATCGCCCGCAACACGTACCTACATCCCGAAGCAAAATTCCGGGCGCACCGCTACGAAAAGTGCAATAAGCCGGCTGTTTAATGACCGAATCGGAAATGGAATTGCTGCGAGTCCTACTCGAGCGGGGCCGCCGAACTATCCACCACAAGGCTGATATTAAATCTCGGGATTCCAAATACCGTTTCAATCAATCCTGTTCAGGTTTCTGGCATCGACCGGACGACTGTTACAGCGTGCACGCGCGCGCGCGCACTCTCTCGTAAATACGATTAAAATCCCGGCGTGACGAGAGTCCGTTCCGAGGGAACTGTTATTGCCGGCTGGAAACCGTCGAAAAGAGAGTTTTTTCGACATTTTTCGCAACGGCCGACGGGACGTAGAGAGCCGGGGGGATGGAAGCGTTTAACTTGGGACACACGCGTGTACAGGGGGAAGTTACGGAGGTCGTAGGACGTGTCCGAAGGGCCGAGGGGCCGACGATTCGTAGGAATGGATCGCTGGGCGTTTTCGATCGGCAATTTCGAAGCGTACGAGAGTCGTTCCGGGGGCTCGCACACCGATCCACCTGACTCTCGCAATTATCCCTCTCTGACCGCACGCGAGATTCGTGTTTGCTATTTATTTATCGTTCGCGCTGCATATTCCACGCGGCGCCGGCAAACAATCGACGGGCAAACATTCGGCCATGCACCGGCGCCACCGCCCCCGTACACCGGACGCCCAAATATTTCCCCGGGTAATGCATCGTTCGACGACCATGCGAAAGTCCGACAGTTTCGCTACCTCCGAAATTTCCGCAGAAAAGCTTTGCCCCTTTTGCCATCACCATCCTCACTGTATGGTTTTCGTTGTCCCGCGACAAACAGTTCACAAGAACAAGATTTTGTTCACTTTGTCAGTTGGTCTAGGTATACCAAAGGTCATTATTCAGTAGCTGTTGTAGGCCGTGGCATGATGCGGATACCGATCTGGTATTTCAGGTTAAGTAACGACCGTCTCGGTACCCAACTGGGATGGGTGACCGCGCGAGGAAAGGCTTTTTTCTCAAGAATACCTAATTCCGAATTATACATCATTTGAAATGAGATCTTCAGCGAGGTTAGTAGACTGTTAGACATCTGAAGGGGTCGGGAGCCAAATCCAAGTGTTTTTTAAGGGATCCCAAAGTGAGTCACAGTTATAACTTTTTAAGATATATTGGAAGAATGCAAAGGACTAAAACATGTTCTCCCATGGGTGATTGGGAATACGGGGGAAGGACCATAATGTTTTGAAGATTCATTGCGAATGAAAAGGACCCAGAATCCCCCACAGGGGGGGGGGGGGTCATCCGATTGATTAGGAGGACGATCATTAACATGATAATATTTGTATTTGTTAGGTTTTTGAAGATCAACCACGACAATGATCGTCCTAGGATTTATTTGGAACACAAAGGACATACGATCCCATGAACACGAAGAGAGAATACAATGGGTGAATTTCTAAGGGCCCAGAAGAAATGTGGAAATATCAGGATTCCCCACAAAGTATGTGTTACGAATTCGAAGATCAAAACAATGATTATTCCCAGAATACTTAAGATTGCACAACAGGAATAACAACATATATACAATGTGTCCAAGTAGTTGTGATGCATCATGATCCTTAAGAAAATACACTTAATTGCAATAAGCAACATGCAACAATGGCAATGGTGTCTCGATTGCACTTCCAAGGGCCTGTTAGAAGGCTGTCACGAATACAAAGGACCAACAATCACGCATTAAATCAGCCCGTCCATAATGAGAGTGTTTCACACCAAATAAAACCAACAACTCCGAGTAATCTCGTTTGTCGAATGTCCCTGTCGAGCCATCAGCACCTGGGCGACGACGGCGACTAGTATTACTTCTGCCCTCTTTCCCCGTCTCAGTGAATCGTATAATTACAGTTGGACGTTCGGGTAATTGCGTCAGTTGGCTGCAATTATTGCCACGGTCCTGTTTCGGCACGGTCGAACGCGTAGGAGGTTTCGGAACTTCGCCGGAACTTGGCGAGCGGCGCGTACGAGAGAGAGAGAGAGAGAGAGGGGGGGAGAGAGAGAGAGAGAGAGATGCAGGTCAAATTTGAGCAGCGTGTACCCATATACTATAATCAACGGTGTGCGGCGTGTAGCCCCGTCATCGTGATCAACCTCTCGCTAAACTTGCTCGACTCTAAATCCCTCGTTAGATATTCCCGGCGAAGATATAATTCCCAAACAAAGACCGATCGCCGAACTGTATCGCCCATTCGAGATAATCAACTGACATCGTTTATTAATTGCTCTGCTAACTCGGCGCTAATTGTTCGCTGTTTGAAGACCAGATAAGCTGGACACAAACCTCCTGTGTGTCCAATTTATAGCTGTGTGGCACAATGAGTCTGTGCTCACTGGCTGTGTTGTATTGCGAATGAAATTTTTCTGAGGAGTACAGTAGCTATTCGAAATTACAAACTGAGCAATCTTAGGATTCTACCTGCTCTAATGGGATCTTCAAGCATGGTCAGTGAATGACCGCATTGTTTAGTCAACTGAAGAGTTGGGAGCACCTTTCGAGGAGTGTCTATGGGATTCCTAAGGTTCACAGAGGGCTAAAGTTCTCCCAAATGTATTGAGAAAACAGATACGCTGCAATTGTAACTGCCCTAAGGGATTGCAAAAGGTCATAACGATATCGAAGGTCTTCCTTTTTACATTTTTCTCCTTTCGTTAGCGCGAAACGTCGAAGCAGTCCCGCGCCGAGTAGTTAGACGAGCGGCGACTTAATTCCCCGTCTGTTTGCCCCCTTGCAAAATAACGCAAAATTAACCGGCGTCGGGTGCGCGTGACGCGATAAAAGCTGCGCGACAATTGTCGTCGTTTTGCACGGCTGGAATTGTCCTGTTACGCGCTGCGATTCCCGTGGGAATCGCGTAATCCGTGACCCGGAATCTTGGCTACGGAGGCACGCCGGCTGTTTATGGAAATGAAACGGATCCGTTCCGAATCGAAAACGATTTCGCCGTTTAAGCGGGAGTAATTCCGTTGCGCTTTAATCGGCCATAAATCCGGCCTCGTTAACGTTCCTTCCGCGAGGCCGGCGCCGTCGAAACTTCCGTCTGCCAGTTTTGTTCCACGGACACGGGGGCACGTCTGGCTAACATCGTTCGCGGAAACTCTCGCGCTACCATTCGCCCTTTTGTTGCTGTTCCGATGGCCAGAAGAGCGTCTCGTTTCCTCCCTTTCCGCGTCGAAAGAGAATCGCGATTTCAATTCAACCCTGAAACTGCCGGCGTACAGTCGCTGGCGCCGATGATAACCCCGCGATATTTATTAGAAATGAAATGTTAACGACGCGCGACGCTTTAACGCCATCGTTAACCTGCGAACGCTTTGTTCCCGCGAACCCGTGACGGCTTTACGACGCGAGAAAGACACGCGTTATAATTTTTGAGTGAGCGATTGGGTCGCTGCAATGCCTAAATAAATGCACCGCGCCGGGAATTCGGAGAAGTGTTCGAATTGAATCTGATTTACAAATTTTCGGGTATTGGTATCGCTAAGAACGCGAGCATTTTTCTTCGTCATGGTACACAAGGTGTCCCACGCTTGTTTCTATGATAGGACACTGTGGAAAACCTTACTTCGTTCAGAGGAGCAAATATTATGATAAGCAAAAAAATTTGTTCAAGGTTATGTTTTTTGAAATTGCAAAGTTTTTTTAAATGGGATGATATATTTTTATTATCGCTATCTGATAGCAGAGGTCAAGACAAATCCAACGATCTGTAATAGCATGACCTTCGCGTGACCTTGAACATGAAACATTCATAAAAGTAGGGCACTTGATGTAAATAGTGAAATAACGATGATATGATCCCCCTAGGGTTTCAAGTCATGTTCTTGAGCCTTGACTAATGATTGTAAACACGCTTACAATAAATTGTAAAGTATTAAATGGGAGTATTAAATCACTGAAGAGAAGACGATCAAAGCCTGCTACTGGAAAAGATGCTGAAACGTTTATATTGGCTACAGTCAATATTGATCCTACTACAAGTTGTTGAAAAATTGGATGTTCCTGACATTTTCACAGCAAGAACATTCCTTTATGTCGTTCTGATACCTTCATTCCTTTTGTGACGTTCCCTTTACTGACGAAGCTACTCTTTTTAACTATGGACAAATGAATACGAAATTGCTTCGACAAGTTTCACACCAGCGTCCATGGAGTGTAAATGTATGGTGTGGAATCGTTGGTGATACATATGAATTTTTCGTACTGAAGGTCACATAATATTACGGGTCGTTGGATTCGTCTTTACCTCGGCGATAGCGATAATCAAAATATATCATTCCATTTAATAAAACTGCGGCGACCTTGCAAAAAATATAACCTTGAACAAATTTGTTTGCCTATCATAATATTTGCCCCTTTGAACCACCTATTGTGCTCCTCTGAAATTTTCTTCTATCATAATAATCAAACTAGATATTTTAGATGGTCGAGTTAGGTGGGAGACCCTATGCAACTAAAAGAGCTCAATTTATTAAAATTGTTAAAGAAGGAACTTTTGGCTCCTTTTGCTTACAATTGACACCCGACATTTTTATTTTGCATAAAATTTCGCAGTCTAATCATAAGGGTTTTAGCTCAGCGGACTGTAAAATGAAACTTTCAATTGTATCTGTCTCTTATGTAGGCAACAAAAATAAGGTAAGGGGTCCAATTACTACGGGGTACTAATTACTGTGCCTATATTGATTATACTTATTTTTAAAGTATAATAAACACTAAAAACGAGATATATATTAACCGCTTTTAATGAAACAAATGTAGTATCTCTTTCTTAATATTCGTTATGATTTAAAATTAAGTATAATTAATAATATACTCGGTAGCTGATGCCCGCACAGTAATTGGGTCCCTTACTCTATAATATTTTATTTAACACTGTGACCGCCGGGTACTCCGTCAAAAGATCTAGATCTATCGTTTGATTGAAGGTACAAAAATAGTACGAAATGGACCGAATCCCGTTTCCTTCGAGATAGGACTAGGAAGCTCGTATGAGCTTGTCGGAAAGCTGGAGCACGGCCGTGTCGAACGCGTGAACGACATGCGTTACGATGCGAGGCAACGATTTCGTTAACAACCCCCGCAGAGGTTCTCGCGTGAACGGATCCCTTCGTGTCCGCGATCCACCGTCGGTTTAGCCCTCTCATTAACCGGCTCTGCGGTTGCGTGACGATTATTGGAACGTGCTGGCCGACGTTTCTGCTGAAAGAGGCAGTACAATAAGAGCAGAACAGTCTGTTTCCACCTGAACGAGGAGCCGGACTCGATTCGTGCGAACAGCTGGTCGGTGGCTTGCGTAATATCGACCGCATTTCGTCCGATCCGAATGGTCGCGGATGACAGAAGGTCGTCGGATTCTCCTTCCACGGGATCGACGAATTTTCGGCACTAAACGAGCCTATACACCTACTCCCTTGAGGCCATAACCGTAAACGGTACAATATTTCTTCGTGAAGTCCCGAATCATTAGAATAATCTTTGCAATCTTCTTTTTAAGCTGCCGATGGTATTAATTGTCAGAACAAATGTTAAGGCAAAATGAAGACACTGCAAGGTGGCAGAATTCTTTTCCGATCAACCCGATACAATCGACGATGCCAGGAGCGATTACGAGGGTGAAAATTAAAGCTCCTAATGTGCGAAATGGTTATGGTGGGGACGCTGTCAACGCAGGTTGTTCGTGGTTTCGCCTCGTTAGCGGAAGACGCATCACGCCGGTGATTAACGGTAAAAGCGACGCCTGTTACGACGAAAGTCTTGGACACGGGCTTGAATAGTCCGCCGCTGATTTCCCGATTCCGATGCTAATGCGAATTAACCGCGCGGCGCCGTGCACCGTGGCGCGCCCGCGGCCAGAACATAAAAGGATCCCGGATTACATCGCATTACAGCGTAATCCGTTACTCGGAACCGCGCGCGGGGCTGTTTCACCTGCCCGAATGGGGAATACCTGCGATACAACGATGCTTCGAAGAATCGACGCGCTGTAGATCGCCTTTACTCGGATCGTCGCCGATCCGGTCAATTGAATGTCCGACAATCAATTGTTAATTTACGACAGAAATATCTGCACGAAACAGTGACAATATTATATTTTCGATTATATTATCTGGGACGTAATAAAATTATTATGAAAAAGACGGTCTACGCAGCTCCTGGGTTTTAGTCTAATTACTAAATGTCTTCTAACATTTGTACAATTTCAACTGTTTCATTTCACCTGTCCAGTTTTTAAATAAACTCGTAAATCTGTAGCCTAGTAATGTCATCGTACATAAAGCGATGAAAAAAATTTATTTATAACGTAACGTCTCCTGGGTTTGATTAACTGCACTGTACTTATCGTATCAAGTAAAGTATCGAGGAAGGAACACAAATTAGGTAGAACCGATGGCGCAACACGAACCAAACTGAATTCACAATAACGAAAACTCTATTCCTCGCAGTTTGAGAATTAGTTTAGCCGGCAGGGAAAGCTTGTCGCAAAACTTGGCAATAATTACGAGTCACCAGAGCTCCGACTTTAATTTAATGCGAGTACAACGGAGCACGCGAGTACGCGAAGCAATTGTATAATAGACTTGAGGTAGAACTGAATTATAGTGTATGGGGACGTAAGAAATGCTCGAAAACAACAGAGTAGACTGCCTATTGTTAACTTAGAGTTGCACTAAATCAAATCGACTACAGTGTTTTAGCACTCGCATTAAGTAGAAATAGCCAGAAATGATCGGACGTGCTTTTTCACATGCGGAGAAAGGAACATTCGAACGAAGATTCTGTCTCTGACTGAACTATAAACATTCTGACATTTAAGATTATTTCTTTTAACCCTTTCACTGCTTATTTACGAATTGTACTATCTGTGAAGATTCTTAGCGGACTATGGTAAATATTTAATGTTGTTCCTTCCTTTTACATCGGGACATAATTGTATTTCATTTTATTACGAACGTTTGGCTATAGGGTTAAATGTAGGTGTACAATAAATGTAAATTTTCCCTTCGAAATTTTATTTAGGGTGGTATACATTCTTCATTCGTGTTGGAGTCAGTTAATGTACTAGGGTACGCCTTTTAGTAAATAAAATTCCCAAGAACGATGCATTAACATAATAATAGAGCAGTTTAAATTCTCGTAGTTGTGAAAGAGATCATAAGCCAACGGGCAAAGAAGAAAATTTTATGGACTCGTAGCAAAATCAAGTAGGTGAAATTTTAAATCGTAGGAAGATCAACAAAATTCAAAGCTGCCACTATATTATTTTTTCGTGTATTTAAATGATTAAGGGAAGAAATAACATTAGTTTCCATTGATAGCAATCAATGCAGATAATTTTTCTTTCCTCGTCCGCTAACAATCGCGATTGAATTAAAAATCGACGTTCTCCTGTGAACAGGAAGGAAAGATCGCATCAGTATTCGCATTTCCAGCAGTCTGGTCCGATGGTAAGTCGATCGAGAGGCAAATGGAAGGCAGTCTGGGCCCGGGCGCGTACTTTTCTTGCTTTTAATCGAGCCACTTTATTTAATCGAGTCCTCCGCCTGGAAAATAAGAGCGGAGCGGAGCCGAGACGCGCTAATGGCGGAACAGCAATAAAATAACAGTAATTACGTGGGAAGGTAGCGGCGGTAAACTTGGAGGCGGCGCGAAGATCCAGCTCGCCGAGGGAAATTGTAACCGCAGATAGCGGGGGACAGTCGTAATACTAATATCGTTTGGCAAACATACGCTCTCCCCTGGAATGGGACACGTAGAGCCGCCTAATGCGACACGGTGATTCCGGGTCACGGATTACATTGTAGCCCGACGTTAATTTCATTTTGCAAACGGTTCTAAACGGACTTGCCCCGGCCCGATACCTGGACCGTCCTAATAATTCCGCTTGGCAAACGTTCCTACCGTACAACGATACGCGTGTCCATTCTCTCCGCGATAAAACCTAGGAGCACGGACCACCGCCGTGCTTTCTGCGACAGTCCCGTGGAACCTCCACCACGTTCACAGACTCGTGTCGACGTGCGGAGAACAGATCGCGGCTTGTGTAATTCCCTTTAGAATAAATACGCTCAATTAAATCCCTTTTGTACCGGGCAAAACGTTCCGGACACGTGTACACACCGGTCGGCATTCCGAGTGAAGTGGCCCCGTTGTTTTTAACGATACCGGTTTTGTTTAAAGTCTCCTCGCTTCTCTCTTTAATGGAGCCATGGTGTAGGCTGGAATAAATTATGTAATCAAATGTTTCACGCTTCTTCATGCGACAGAGGGTATTTCAATCCCAAAACACGCGTTTCAACTCGGAAATAGATTAATTTCGTGAATTCTCGATATATGTCAAGAACACGGGTCTTGCCAGCGTCATGTATCGTCCAGGAGACATACCCGAGCCGTGTATTTTTTTGGAGTGATTTAACTAGTGGATCCACTTGAGAAAATTGACTAGTTCACTTGGTTGGAATATAGGACTGGATATGTTGAAAAACAGACTGCCGATTTGCATGCGAAAGGAAAATTGTCTGTGTTCAATTAGAACCAAAAATGAGTAGGATTATAGAATAAACTTCGACCTCGAATGCGTAGAAAATATTTACACTTTATTACGGAATGTACGGCCGCACAGATACACACACAAACCCATCGGAGGTATTTGTTTTCCGCGAAAATATAAACGGAGCGTCCTCGTACTCTCTCCCCTACCGCTGTCCTCGGTCCGTGTTTTGTTTACACGTATTACACACAACATTAGAAAGCAGAGAAGACGCCCAGTTTAACAGTTTGCATTCCTTTCAAGGAACAGGTGCCAGAAAGTCCTTTCTTGCTCTATTGAATTTGATAAGCTCGAACTAATAGAGAGTTTGCCAACTACGGTGAATTCTCGATGTACAGTGAATTCTCGTTACGAGTCAGTCCCAACCTTACGATTTGGAATCAGTGGAACTACCCACACCACCGAGGTGGGGGGCCATTGTATCGGAGAAAGACATTTTCTCACTCTTCTTGTCACCATCGGTTAATAGTCATAAGCTTATGACTTATAGACGGATGTTACTCTTAGGTTGCCAGCGTGCCCTGTGTATTTCAAATGCGACGCTCGGTGAGAACCTCAGATTTCGTTTAAGAATCAGTCGCCAGAACCGCGCATCTGACTCGTAACGAGGATTCACTGTATGTCAACAACGCGGATCTTGCCAGCGTCGTGTATCGCCCAGGAGACATACCCGAGCCGTGTTATGTTTACACTCCTCGGCGTCCGAGGTCTCTCGAGCTTTGTGGGCCCTCACGGGGTATTTCTTTTTATTGTACAGTTATAAACTCCGATGAGAGGTTATTCTGCAGTCTGTGTATCGCATATATAATATTACAATAATAACCGTATACTAATGTGAAGGTAACGTAATAGATACATATCAGTTGGAGTCGCTTAATTGGTAATGGACGTGATAGTGACATTATATACACAACCCACAATCCTTCAGGAAGGGACATAAAATCTTACATAGAGTGTTTGTAGGTTTGTGGAGTAGTACATTACACGTATACCTCGCGGTAGTGGGGATAATTTCGCGACGTTTACCATCCAGGCGTTGGCGACATATACAGAGAAATCACTACAGCGTTACAAGCTGTTTTCTCAGAATCGAATGAAGATACCGACTTAATCCATTTTGTTTTTAATTAAATGGATAAGGGGGGCTAATCCTTCAGGAAGGAACATAAAATCTTACATAGAGTGTTTGTAGGTCTGTGGAGTGGTACATTACACGACATGGGAAGAAACCAACCCCTCACGGGGTACACACAGCGGTAGTGGGGATAATTCCGCGACGTTTATCATCCAGGCCTTGGCGACATATGTAAAGAAATCACTGTATTTCGATTGTGGTATTTTTTGGGGGCTGGTTTTGCAGGAGTTTCGGCCCGAGATTTCGGCCGATCGATGACGGGTCGGTAAAACCGTATTGGGCGGCGCGTAGCTCCGAGCTTTCGGCACTCTAAACGAAATACCTGGCGAGAGAACACTGGGCGAGGGAGAAGTAATGGCTGGAGAGACGCTCGAACGCGCACGCCGGCGGACTCTTTGAAAATTTCGAGAATGCCCGGGCGTCGTTCCGGACTCTCACCACGTTCGAGGGTTTTCTCTCTTTTCCTCCTTGCGCACCCTTCGCGCTTTAATTCCCTCTGCTGCGGAACCGTGAGGAGAGCGGAGCCGATCCGGAGAGCGAGAGAGGGTGAGAGAGAGAGAGGGAGGGAAGGAGGGAGAGAGAAAGAGCGGAGCGGTGCAGAGCACAGCGCGTTTGTTCCCGCTTCGGCGCGCGGCGCGGACTTTATTTCTTCATTCCCTCCTCGGAATTTTTAACTCGGCCCTCGGCTCACGTTCCACGCGAACAGATCGTTCCCTTTCTTTAAGACTCCCCTGAACTTGTTACATTTCTAATGGACAGCGGCGCGGCTGCTTGAATAAACGATTACGAATTTAATTGCGACGCCGTTCGCCGGAATCGTAATGCGCGCCGACGCACAGTGCGGACAAGCGGGGCATGTCTCACTACACGTGTATATCACGATGTACGATAAATTCCTTTGGAAAAACTGCATATTACGAGGAAATTGATATTATTAATCATTTAACAATCAGTTCAGGAATAAATATTGTTAATTTTCTTAAATTTATTAATTTTATTGTTAAATTTCATTTTTTGTGAGTAAGTACCATTACACGTACACGTGCAATCAAATTTAGATTTTTGTACAAAATTTTGCCATGACCGCATTCTCTAGAGTGTCAAAAATCGAAAAATATTTCGTTAATTGTAGATGAATGTTGCAATAACAATTCTGTATAATGGAAAGTGCTCACCATGGCATATGCATTCTTTTCACATTTAATAAAGTAGATTTATTTTTTATATGCATTTTCACAACCGTGGTTTTATTTACTAATTGCATATAATACTGCAAATTAACATATAACAAAATCGGTACAATATATCCTGAGATTCTTACATATTCGGAAACATTAGTTGTTATATAGTTTCGGAATTTTATAGGGTTGTTGACAACTAACTTCTACTCTTCATTTTATAAACTTTTTAAAAAGTGCTCTACATTTCCTTTAGGATCTATTGTGGAAAATTTGTTAACTTTTTTTTAAATTCATTATTAGTTGTATTGTTAAATGCAATTTTCTGTGAATAACTAACAATGCATATACTGACATACACTAAGAATTCATATGAATTTTGCCATTTGTCCGCCACAGTTACAGTGCGGAATTTACTATTATAGAAAAATTCATTATTCGTGTATGTCACGATATGAAATACACTTCTTTTGCAAAATATGTGTATTTGAATGGAAATTGTTATTAATAATCATATAATAATCATTTTTATGTAATCTTAATTTCTTCTTAACAGGTTATTTTCGAATTTCCTTACAATTTTCGAGAGAAAACAAATTATTGTATATCTGTGAATCAAGGAAATACCTGGTAAGATTTTTCTAAAAGAGAAGACCCTTTGCACTGTCACTTTACATTGTTAATCAGCAGGCTCAATTTCTTGGCATCGGGAATCATTAAAATTTCTATGCCCGTTAGGCCTGCATAGAATACAGCTTCGAAATGAATAGGGTGAGCATTCAGCAGATTTCGTCGTAAATCTGCGTCGCGATAATCTTGATGGGACTCGATATTATAGGGCAAAGGGTTAAGGATCACCTTATTTTCAGAGGGTGTTACACGGGTCTCAACCCCCGTAATCGTTCTTCCCCATAGTTGGTTGCACGCGGCGACGAAACATCCACACAGCGGTCGGAAAGGGTGCACGCGGGGTGCAGGGGGATGAGAGGGTAGCCGGGTAAACAGGGTTGCGCTTGGACCCGGAGGGACGAAGCGGGCGAAAGGGGCTTCCCTCGAGCCGGAGGACGCATCTCTTCGAACAGCGGCTTAATAACGGGGCCAACGAATGTGCAACTACTTAGAGGCGCAGTTTCTCGGCGGTGGTTGGTTAAGCAGGCTCGGGCGAACGGCTGCACCCTCCCCAGAGTGCTTAAGTTATCTAGCGGGGGAAGGGGGGTAAGGTCGAGCGAACGGCTTTGTAGCGGCAAGTAGTCACCAGGAAGGTCGTACGTCAGGCCTGCGAAAGCCGGCTTGTCTTCCTGCTGCGTTCTAGTTTATCGCACGACGACGCTGGCCCATCTTTTCCCGACTCAAAGCCACCCTCGTACCTGCCTTCCTACCTCCATTCAGCGGAGGGCTACGGTTATACAAAACTGACAGCCGGAAAAGTCACAGTTGCCTGCTTACCTTTCCCCATTGAGTGTGGGCGATTGACTGCAACGCCCTCTCAATAAATTTTAGTCATTCTACCGTTAATCTACTTAAACCTAACATTCTACGCATTCTTTCTCCCCATTTCATCTAATTTATTAGACGGATTTTAGGCATATTTATGGCAAAAACGAGTTGGTGCAATTTAAAGTAGCAATTTCTATAGGTATATTATTTTGAATTGATGAACCCTTTGCACTACGATTTATTTTACGGTTTCGGTGACTAGAACTTTTTTGTAATTCGTTATTTCCTAATAAAATGGAGAACATTTATATCTATCGTACGTTTATATGTTCTTCGTAGCTGTACATTGACAACGGCAAACTAAAATTTTATTCCGGTTTAAAGGAAATTAATAACATACGTATTTATTAGACTCTGTTCAGAATCTTATTTATTTATTGTTTATTTTAATGTGGTCACATTGACAAATAGGTCACTGGCGACCATATATCTCACATGGTACTTGTAGAGAGGGTTACGGTTAATGTTTTCGTTGTGATGTGGAACAGCAAAAAACAAAATAAGAGTTTATATGTACAG
>CM052146.1:16059206-16147504 GCA_028454255.1 Halictus ligatus
TGTTAGAGACACTCGGACGAATTGACGATTTCAACAACCTTTCATTCGAGACGAACAACATTTTAATGGGCACCTGGATACGCAGTATCTTCTTGTGAAGTGTGGTTAGAGTTAACATTGGTTGAAGTAATTTAAGGCGGGAACCTTGTGTAAACGGTTTGTTTTGTCATGAATTTTTTTTTTTTGAAAAATGTAATGCGTTAATGATTTAAAATTTGAGTTATCATTTATTACCGTTGTAATGTCAACAAATATATTTTTTATAAATACGACCTTGGCGACATATGTAAAAGAAATACGATAAAGGTTATGTAAATTTATCGTACTCCTTTTAAAACTCATTTTGAATTAGATACGTATTGCGCATGTCTGTAGAACAAGATGGTGGACTGACAGTTGATAAGAGTAAAGACAAAAGAGAGAAAAGGGACGCGCATTGCAAAATCTAATAATTGATTAGGATTGTCTGAATAAAGTGTCACACTCTTACATAAATCTTTGTGGAATAATAGCTCTTAATGTCATTTCTTGTGTTTACAGGTAAGAGTGTAACCAATGTAAATAATGTAAATAATTATTGTAAATAGCGAATAAAACTTTAATCTTGTGTTTACAGTGAAACTCAGTTTGGTTATTATTTCCTCAAGGTAAATTAAAGAACGAAAGGATAAACTTATTATACATGTATAGAGATATCGCTGTGTATTTGGGATTTTTTCCTCATCTTTCCTTAAACCTTTTTCATAATGAATATGCCGCTTAACGCTAAACCTACCAACACTTCCTGCATACGTGTTCTTTCCGTGCGTGGTCAAAATGACCGGACCTTAAAAAAGGTTATCGTTAATAAATTAAATCCTCGACGTACAAAATTGTACTGTGTCGTCCACCTTTGCTGTTTGGATGCATTTGCCATGAAACAGTATTGTCAATCAGGCACGTGCATAACTTGATAGCGTCTCATTCAATAAGGCGGCTCATTTATTTTGAGTTGGCCATGCCACACTGAAAATAGCCATTCTTCACCATATACCATATTATTTCATACGGTCAAATTGACCGGCCGCAGTAGGTGGGACAAGATACATATATTTCTTGAAAAAAAAAATAAACCAAAAATAAATACTGAAAAATAGATTGTATACATATAAAGTAGTAAAGATACTACTTTACAAACCCTCTTGAAGTTCGCCGCGTGAGGAGGCGGTAAGAGAAAACATTAAATATTATTAGAAAGAAACATAGGGAGGAATAAGCTGTAAATGCTGTTTCTCTATTTATAGGCAAGGGATCTGTAAATATTGTAAATAATGTGGACAAACTTTAATTATTGTTTAATAAATATCATCTTTATTTATAGTGAAACCCAATTTGGTTTATTCACCCACAACGCTCCATATAAAAGAAAGAGACATTATATACATACTTTAAGAAAAGTCTTAAAGATAAATAGCGATAATGTTTTATGTTCGAAATTGTACGCAGAAGTTGGAGAAGATCTATTTGACCGGCCGTGGTAGGATTAGTGTTGAACAAGCGCTTTAGTAAAACTGTCCGCAAACCATGTTGCTGAACGATTATCCAAAGCTCGTACCAACTTCATCAGTAAGCATAGAACCGTTCTAGACATAGTCGAACGCCTCCACTGTCAGAAATCGGGTACTTCGGGCCTCAAAAGAGCGTCCCTACTACTTTCCGATCCGCATTGACTAAACCGACGCTCGCGGATGATTGATAGTCAAGCGTCCGAAGGAGATTCAATTCCGGCGATTTCGAGGCGCCTCGCGCCAGGATTCGAATTAAACGAGAGAAAGGCTCCGGCGCCAGGCTAAAGGATGATCGATCCGATACTCGGCGACGGAACACCCGTAAAAATAGACGGCGACCCTCCAATGTCCCGGTATCGATATTCCAAGGGGGTTCTAAGGGTGTCGGCGCTCACAAAGGACGTCTGAAGACGCGAACCGATCGACGGGCTCGTGAAAAATACGAGCTCCCGTAAAGCTATGTCCACGTTTGTTGCTCCATCTCACGGGTCGTGTTGCTTAAACTATGACAAATCCAGACGGTGACGTGTCACCGTGTACTGGTACAACGTTGACAGGTGTGTGTGTTCGACGATTTTACAGGACCGAGGATGTTTTTCAATTTGGAAAACCGTAAAAAATGATTATTATTTTGATATTAATATTGCTTCTTCGTCATCTCATAACACTGGACTCGTTAGTCCAAGTCGTCCAAGTCCAAGTTAGTCCAGTCGTTAAGTTACTCGTGGAGAAAATGGCAGACGCAATCAAATAAATCACTTAGACTTGGAATCTTCGTGTGAAATAAAAATTGTTATTATTAATTGAATTTCGAGGGTCCCAAACAGAAATTTATGTCTCCCTTCAGTGGTTTTATCAAGTTCTAAGAAATGTACGGATCTTATTAAATGTTTTCCATCTTTCACATTTTTCTAATAGATTTTAATAGAAATCAATTTTTATAAAGAATAAATCGTACTCACCCATTTCAGCTAAAAACTCATGAAATCCTCAGTCTGATCTCTAAAGTCAAATCTCTAAAATCAAATTCTGCTTGTCCGTAATCGATCTTTAACCACCGAAGAAAGTATACGATATCAATGTTCCTTTTGTGAAGTGTAAAAAATTGTGAATGATGAGGAAGTTCTGCAGCAAAATGAATCATTCTGCACTGGGTTAAATCGTTCCGTGCCAGTCAGGAAGGCACCTGGCGAGACGTCGACGCCCTCGTCGTCGACGATGCCGTTGTCGGGCTCGGAGGAGCATAATTATGATTCGGCAATAACGACGCGCACAATGCTCGCGGCCGTAAAAAGGCCGGCGAAAGAGGGAACAGTCTAGCAGGGTTTTCAGTTCGTCTGCTATGATAGAGAGAAACGGAAGGGGAAGAAGGGGGAAACAGATTTAAATTTGTACTCCAGGAAAATCGACGATGAAAATCGGCTGGAGCGGGAGCGAGTGTATTGTCTTCTTTCGCGGGCCAGGGGTTGGCTTTCTTTTTAAAGGAAACGATCGATAGACGGCGCCGACGACGACGACGACGTTTCCCGCCAGGGTCGACGTCGACGTCGTGGATGAAAAATAAAAGAAGAAAACCAACTGTAATTACTGATTCCATTGTGTCGCGGAATCGTCGAGTTTGTGCGGCTCTAATGAAGTCAACATGCTGCTACGCGCGGTTACGATCGCCTTTCACAGCCGCCAGTAATAATTATGATCCACCGGCAATAACGACCAACGGAACAGCCAGCTAAGAACTTCTCGTCGTCGTTGTTCGGCAGGAGTTCCCGATCCGCAGGCCGTGTAAAAAAATTAACGACCCGCCTGTGCACACCCACCCCCGCGCTTCTCCTAGCCGCATCCCTAATGCATTCGAACAGGCGTCCACCGCGGCGCATCCAATTTGCATTTTCGTCGTGGACAATATACTTCCTTCGCCTCTGAGTTCGCGAACTCTCTCTCCTTCTCTCTCTCTCTCTCTCTCTCTATCTCTTTCCCTTCTTCCCGTGTCCTTCGTCCTTTCTGCTCTCGATCCTCTGCGACCAGAATCGCTTTGTTCGAGCCACCGACCTTTTCGATCCCACCGAATTCTTTGATTCACTTTCCCGCTGCGATACGATAAAGTTGCTCGCTTTCTGTCAAAGCTGTCGAGCTACAAAAGCGACGTTGCTCAGCTCGCTTGTTAAACACCGGCCTCCTAAGGAGACTCGAAGGGCTCACGTTTGGGGGTGTGGTAGGGTGACAAGATTTGTACTTACTGGAAATTGGGACGCAGGATGCGGTTAGTAGATTGCTTATGGGAAACAAACGTTTCCTGCATTTCTTAAAATATATAGAAGACACTTTGGAACGCTTTCCTCCTTTTTTTTATAATTTTACCAGGTCAAAAGTAATAATGCTATTCAATTCTTTCAATTTCTACGCTGTGGTAAATTGCAGCTACGGTGATTTCTCTATATTTGTCGCCAAGGTTTGGATGATAAATTATCTCTACTACCGCGGGGTATACCACGTGAGGGGCCGCGAAGCTCGTGAGGCCTTGAACGACGAGAAGTGTAAACACAACTCGGGTATGTCACCTTGACGATACTGGACGCTGACAAGACCCGTGTTTGTGACGTATATCGAGAATTCACTGTTCTCATTTTTGTCATAAATGCACGAACGGGGTTTAAGAGTGTCAGCACATTATCATCGATTTATTAAAATGGCGAAAGAGAAGAAGAAATTTTGATTCGCTTTTTGTACCGTGTAGACGATGCGTTCACAATTATTATTTTGTAACAGTAGAAGAAGAACGAAGTTAACAAAACAATCTATCGTGCTGCGAGAAAATTTCAAAGTTGTTGCGCAAAAAACACCGCGGAATTCAATGAAATTATTACGGACAGTAGTAAAAGATCCATACTGACTAACCAAAGTGACGAAACTAAGATGATGTTACTAGAAAGCGATGGAAATCATAAGGTGTTGTGTCCGTGACGCTGCAACCACTCTCGAAAGTTTCTGAACTCAAAAAATTGACAGCGCTCGGCAAAGTGCATACAGGAGAATGGCGGAGGCTCCAGGCTGACCAACCAGGCCATCGAGATTATGATCGAATTAGTAGTAGACAGTAGAAATCATTCGAAACGTAACCGCGGTCGGAGCTTTTATTCGTCACGGCCTGGAATTACATAGCCGCGACGTTGATAAAGTACACATTTATTTGATTATACCGAGGGTCGCGTTCTGTCGGAGGCCGGGACGTGTCCCGAATGCCATTGGTCGGCTGGTCCGCCATCCTCCGGAACCGTATTTCCCTAATACGATTCTATTTGCGTAGGAAAATCGGGAAACGACGCGAAGCGCCGCGACGCAACGCCGCGCGACGATCGTCCGCTCGAGCTCGGGCCAGCGGTACCGGGAGACCGACCACACCGCCGTGTCACTGTCGACGAATTAATGCCTCCGCTCCCATCGGAATGAGAAAATGATGTTCCAAGTTTCGTCAGCGGCGGGACAAAAGTAATTAAGCCCGGAGGACTACTCGATAATTTAGCATAGGTTCCGCGGTACGCTCCCGGGCTAACGAAACCCTCGTCACCGAGCCCATTGACCCTTTCGCGGCCGGCGAGCTACCCTTAGCGAGCCGCAGACGTTCGGAGAAACTTTCTCGAACCGACAAAGCCGAAGGGATCGATGTTAGACAGATCCGATATAAGCTGGACACCCTAAAAGTGTCAGAAACGATTTTTTTAGATGCACCGCTGAAGAAGACTAGGATTTACGGATTGGATGACGTAGTACAGGCTCTTCCCTACCCTCCATATTAATTTTTTCGAGTTCCGCCGAGTCGTTTATGTACGATGAATTTTCAAATCGAGTGAGGACCGATCTTAGGTTGGGGGTGGTAAAATCGCCACAGTAGTAGTCTAGTCACGGGATTCATTTTTCCTCGGACGTATGTGTGATGGGATGTAAAGTTTACTGATTGGGTTAATTAGTATAGACTTTTCTCTACCCTCCATATTAATTTCGTCGAGTTCTGTCGAGCCGTATGCGTACGATGAATTTTCAAATCGAATGAGGACCGATCTTAGCTTAGAAGTGGTAAAATCGCTACGAGTAGTAGTCTAGTCGCTGGAATCATTTTTTCTCGGACATGTAGGTGATGAGATGTAAAGTTTACTGATTGGGTTAGTTAGTATAGACTCTTCCCTACCCTCCATATTAATTTTGTCGAATTCCGTCGAACCGTGTGCGTACGATGATTTTCCAAATCGAGTTAGGACCTATCTCGTCTTAGGGGTGGTAAAATTGGTGAACGGTAATAGTCCGATCAACTTGTGCCACATACCAACAGCACGAGCCCAATTATGCTGACTGGATCAGATAGTATAGACCTTCCATCACTCTCTTCATTAATTTTATCGAATTTCCTAAAGACCTTTACATATGGCAGGTTTTTAATCTTTTCAAGCTGAATCTGGAGATCAAACAAAAAATGCCAAAATTATAAATATATGTGCCATTTTTAGCGAAAACTGGATACAATTGAACCTAGTGGAGAATCTCTGGCCCTCTGGATCGCGATGGAAGGGATCCGGACGTCCGTTCGATCGGACAGAAATCAATCGCGTTTAGAAGCGTAACGTGCGTGCACGCTCGTTCGCGTCCGTGTTTGCAGTTATTTTATGTCGGCGGCGCTCATGCGAGCCCCGAAAGTGGCTTCGATTTTGCATGTATGTCACGGGTGAAACGGGGACGTCAAACATATTAACGAGTCCTAAATGAGCGACAGCCGTTCCACTCGATTGTCTGTTATTTTACGATTAACTGCTCGTCCGTGCGGCCGGTACACTAATTTCGATCGAGCGGCGAGTATTGACATTTCGGTCGATGGGAATCAAGTCGTCCGCTTCCGTGCCGGAAATGGGTCAAAACTAGCCCTGGCGTCGGTGGTGGGAGAGATCTCTCGAAATATCGTTAGCCCGACGGATTATTATCAATGAATACGAATGAGACTACTCGCTCTCGGGCTCGCGTAATCAGCCGGGAGTGTAAAATAAACAGTGACGTCCGAGAGAGTTTCCCACCCCTCTCTCTCTCTCTTTCTCTCTCTCTCTCTCGTTCTCTAAAAGTTACGCCTGAACGGCGGGGTCGGAACGTGAATTTTCGTCGGAGTTTGGAAATTTACGCCCCGGCTCTGGTAACGGGCGGTGAGTATCAAAATGATGAATGCGCGTATCATGCCGTGAGTCAGAGATGAATATTTTCGCGCGGCCGCCCGGAAAAAGTCCAAATAATTTAAGCGTCGGCACCTACGATAAAAATTACCGTGAAATACGGGCCGTGTTACAGCACGGGCCTGAAATACAGCACGCCGCGTCCGTTCCACGACGGATGCCAGATTCTAATTCCGCCCGGCAATTAATCCGACGATATTTTCCACTGTATCGCGCCGGGGGCCGCGGAGAAGTTGCTTTCGTGGCCCGAAGTGGAACGCTGAATAACTTCTTCGCGGAATAGAGGTATCACCGGCACGAACGTGGAGTAACAATCAAGCCGGCGCCGTGGAGTATCGTATACCTTGATGGCCGAGTGCCATCCAGCGAAACGGATCCGTTCCATCAACGTTTCTGACGAGCGGGGGTACGGGTCCTCTTGAGCCGAGGCATCAAACATTCCTCTGTTTTTAATAGCCGCAAAGTTTAAATTAAAAACCATTATAATCGGGTTAGGGGATGTTCATGTTTTAAACTTCTTCTGTCAACCGTCCGTCGAGTCCAAGCAGGGTCAGCCATTTTGCACTAGAGCGACCTACGTTTTTAATAGTATCCAAATTGTTATCGAATGTTTTGGTAACTAGTGCGGCTAGTGCTCTTATTCTACTCTTATTCCGTCGGTCTGTCAACGTTCCTGAAAATGGGGCGAGTCGTCTTGGGCTCCAGGGATATTTTGATCAGCATAAAAATTAAAAAAAAAAACAACGTAAAGAGATGTCAGTTTACAATTTCAACAACCCACCCCGAACCTGACCCAGTGAACCCCCGCCAACTCAAACAGAAATCCAACGCAGCGAGACAGTAAAGAATGAACTTTCCTCCATACACATTCGTACTGTTCAAAGAGGCTAACTACCGCATAGCAATCGCTGTGACGTCATCGTACCCTCCAGCACCTCCTTCCACGGCGTCTCTCAAGAAAAACTGAGGTCGCCGTCGAAGGGGATGGAAGGGGAGTTTGTCGTGGATGCTCAGGGGGTGAGAAGGGTTCAATGGCGTGGCACGGGGCTCCCATGGGGTTTGAGCAGTCATCCCGCAACGGCGATAAGCCGCGTCGCGTCGCGTAGCTTCAGCCCGGGTGGAAGTTCGCATCGCAGGCGGCGCGGCGACGGCGGCGGCTACTTCCCGGACGCGCGCGCCCTCAAAGTAAACTCTCGTTATATTATCAGGCTGCGGCGTGTACGGGGGTGGAGGGACGAAGAACTTTGTACTCGGCTGGCAGACGTTACGCCCCCTCGATAGCGTTTTCTCCTCGCGAGGAGGCATGGCACTTTCGCGGTCGAGGCTGCGGCTCGCGTGAGAAGCGGCCGCGGAACACCCCTAATGAAAAATACAGGGCGTTCCTTAATACGCGTTAGCGCTGAAAGGCTGCCGGATCCAGGGGCCGCAGTGGCGTCGCCGGAAAAGTTTAAGGGCCGCGAGAACTTGCGCCCGACAGTCCATTGTGCACCGCGTGAACCTTTCCCTCCCCTTTCCCACTCCCCTCGCGACTATGCTCGACGACGTGGACGCACGGTTCAACATGCGATTCGAAGGAAGCGCACTACTTCACGAAATGAAGAGAACGCGTGGATTCTAACCGAGGAATTGTCAGTTTTTACGACAATATTTTAACCCTTTGCGGTCGGCAGATTTCGCTTTCCCTCTTTCGGAAGAAGGGCTCCTTTTTTTGGAACAAAAAAAATTCAACTTTTATATGGCCCCTGCTACGGGGACACTGACCGCAAAGGGTTAAAGATAGTGATTCTACACAATGCAACTTTGGAGAAATGCGATCGGCAGACCAGGAGTGGGAGACAATGCAACTCACTCTTCTACCGGAGTGGTC
Source organism: Halictus ligatus (assembly GCA_028454255.1). Lineage (NCBI taxonomy): Eukaryota > Metazoa > Arthropoda > Insecta > Hymenoptera > Halictidae > Halictus > Halictus ligatus. The sequence goes on from CM052146.1 coordinate 16,067,828, forward strand.
GAACTCCCACAACTTTGTGTATCTACAAATAATTTAAAATATTCTACCTGCGCTCATCTCAACCCTTGCGTCAACGCCCAAAACTTCGTTCGTTAACATGTATGTAGTTTCAATGTGAATGATTGAAAAATATGTGCCAGAAGACTAATACTATCAGATATGCATAAATTAGAATAAAACATTCAACGATACAGTGTCCGGTTGGCAGACTGGAAGCTCTTGCATAAAGCACAATGAGGAAGAAGAAGAAGAAGGTTAATTAATCTCACTTGTTCTGTGTACAGGGTGTCTGACCTAACTCGACCATCTGAGATATCTAGCTTGATTTTTATGATAGAAGAAAGTTTCACATGACGATCGTAATCTTACAGGTCGTTGGATTCGTCTTGATCTCGGCTATCAAATAGCGATAATAAAAATATATCGCTCAAAAAACATAACCTTGAACAAATTTTTTTGCCTACCGTAATATTTGCCCCCCTGAAACAAGTGAGGTTTCCTTCTGAAATTTTCTGCTATCATAAAGAACAAGCGAGATATTTTGGATGGTCGAGTTAGTTGGGACTCCCTGTATGAACAATGACAAAGAAGTGAGGGGTTTAGGAAAATGGAACTCTCTCTTAGGGGGTTTTAAGGTCTTGTTAGAGCCGATCGCATAGCTCAAGGTGTTTTCTTTTTTCTAGTTTAGCGAGACGCGCGGTGCTACTCCGCGGCACTTAGGTTTCATAATTTCAGGCGACGTCGACGCATCGGAGCAGAGTAAACGGGGCAATTCCCGGCGACCGCGGCAATCGAAATTGATACGGTTTTTCGCGAAAGTGCCGGAACGCTCTGGAATAGCGTCGTTTCGTAGTCGGTGAGAGAGAGAGAAAGAGAGAGAAAGAGAGAGAGAGAGAGAGAGATTGAGGGGCGAGTGGAGAGCGTTTTCGGGGCCCCGGTTTCTTTTTACCAGCGCGGCCGAACTCTAAGAACGGTGGAATAACTTCGTACTTTATCCTCTCCGAACTGCTCCACGAGCTGAATATGCTTCCCCGAGGGCTCGCCGCGCTGTTACGCATCGCGGGGAATCGATATGGCCCCGCTCGGAAACTTCGCCGATGAAATACAGGCTACTTAATGCCCGGAGAATCGGGAATCTCTGGTAACGACCCCCGTCAGAAAATTAGATCGACGGGTTTTTAACCCTTTGGGCACCCGCAAACGGTCTTTATCGATAAACCACGCTTTTAATCAGTCTCCCCTCTTTTTAAAAGCTTATTAGATGCTCGGATTCGCATACAGTGGTTCACGTGGTTGTACATAAAATTCTGTCGCGTTTATTTTCCCAGATTATGCACGGGAGGAACGTGTACAGGATGTCTCATAAATGTACTTGCTTCAAAGAGTAAGGCTTCGTGGATTTATTAACGAAAAACACGGACCGATCGGATAAAAATCATCTGAGCTTCACAATCATGTCTCCGTACTTTGCGGCGGCCGATAAGAACCCAATTCCTGAAGGAAGATCATCCCTTGAATTCAAAGAATCGTCAGACCTACAAACATGTATATAATAAGTTTATCCTTTCGTTTTTTAATTTATCTTGAGGAAATAATAACCAAACTGAGTTTCACTGGAAACACAAGATTAAAGTTTTATTCGCTATTTACAATAATTATTTACATTATTTACATTGGTTACACTCTTACCTGTAAACACAAGAAACGACATTAAAAGCTATTATTCCACAAAGATTTATGTAAGAGTGTGACACCTTATTCAGACAATCCTAATCAATTAGATTTTGTAATGGGCGTCCCTTTTCTCTCTTTTGTCTTCACTCTTATCAACTGTCAGTCCGCCATCTTGTTCTACAGACATGCGCAATAAGTATCTAATTCAAAACGAGTTTTAAAAGGAGTACGATAAATTTACATAACCTCTATCGTATTTCTTTTACATGTATATTCATATTGTCGCCCCCGAAGAGTAGAAAAGACAATTAACTCGGCTCGGAGTTTCGCCAATAAAAACTGTGAAGGAATCACTGATCTTGGGAGGGAAGAAGACTCTTAAAGGGTCAACGCGAGCCTCTGGGAGGGTGGTTCGAGTCGAACAAAGCAGTTTCTCGCGGGGAATTCGGCCGGGGTTGCTGCGATTGGCAAACGTCTTGGCTCGCAGGGGGTTGCGCGGAAAAGTGGAGGCAGGGGGGCAGCCTCGTCAAAGGGAAACAACGGGGCGAGTCCGATAAGAAGAAGAAGAAGAAGAAGAAGAAGAGGAAAAGGAGGCTAAGCTGATTCGTGAGGTTTTTTCGCGGCCGGGACTGAAAATAACTGTTGGTGGCCGATCGAAGCGCGGCTTCTTATCGGCCGATTCGCCGTGAACTTTTCCTGGGATCGCGGAAGTTTGTTTCGCTATTTGCCGGCGTCTCGAGCGGAAGCCGGGGAAGGAAATTATTTGGAAGTCGCTTGATATCGGAATCGGGTGTTCGCCGGCGTGTTTCTCTGGTCCGTGCAGCGGAGCGAGACTGCTCGCGAGCAGAGCGGAGCGGGCAGGGCGAGCGGAGCGGAAATTTTTCCGGCCGGAGGATAGCGAGAGGAGAGAATCCTCGGGGAAAGTTCGAGCGACGGGTCTCGCCGGCGCGTAACTTATCCGAGCGATAGAATGGCCGGGTAACGAGCCAGCTCCGCTGAGAATCCTCTTCTAAGGAGAATTTTATGCTAGCTGGCGGTGTCGACCCGCCGCGCTGAGATCCGATCACGCTGAAAAATGGCCGCGAATGGAAACCCGAAGCAGCCCTCGTGAAGCAGATCCGTGCACAAGCTCCACCGCGCCCCGGAGGCTTTTGCAGCAGGGCGTGCCCGCAGCGAATTATTTCGCGGTGGAATGATGTCCGAACTTTGCGGAGGATGTGTGGCCTTTGTTCCAAGAGTTGTGGCGCGGCGCCTCCCACGCTCGCCAACAGAACCTCCATCGATCTGCGGCCGCTGCGTTGATCACCGAGGATCCCCGCGTCTTTGCAGACATTCGACGATTTTTATTTCAGAAACGGTACACGAGTCCTTTCCGAAATTTTCTCAACATTTTAACTCGTATTCGACGAATGCCCGTGAATTTTTTCATTGAGATATATTCAGCACGAACATCCGTCCAACTGTTTATGAATCAGTCAGAATTTTCTTGTTAGATGGCTTACGATCAGACTTTCAGAATTGGCACACTTTCAGAATTTCTTTGTAAGTACAATATCGAACGTGTCTTTTTGAGACTCTCGTGATATCTTAATTCATGTGCAAGGAATACGTGTGAATTTTTTTGTTCGAAAATATTCAGTACAAAGGGAAATTTTCAAAGGTTTTGTGCCCCTAGAAAAAGGCTTAAAATAAAGTAGTCCTGGAGAATATTTTGCGAAGGATATATCTAGTAATTACTTTTATATCTTATATGATATTAGCACAACAAAATGGATATATATGTAAAAGAAATACGATAAAGGTTATGTGAATTTATCGTACTCCTTTTAAAACTCATTTTGAATTAGATACGTATTGCGCATGTCTGTAGAACAAGATGGCGGACCGACAGCTGATAAGAGTAAAGACACTCTTACATAAATCTTTGTAGAATAATAGCTTTTAATGTCGTTTCTTGTGTTTACAGGTAAGAGTCTTACCAATGTAAATGATGTAAACAATTATTGTAAATGGCGAATAAAACTTTAATCTTGTGTTTACAGTGAAACTCAGTTTGGTTATTATTTCCTCAAGATAAATTAAAGAAGGAAAGGATAAACTTATTATATATAAAATTCTGATTGTAGAGCTTAATCACCGGAATACCAACTCGACAAGGATTTCGCTGTTGACTTTTTAATTATGTACAGGAACAGCTGAAAATAGGAACGAAATTACCGTAGGTTTACGGTGTACGATTTCACCGTAGAAATGGCTGTCGAACGTCGAAGCGTCTCGACGCGTCGAATTGTGCCGTTTGAACGTCCGAAACGCGAGACACGCATCCAAACATCGGGCAATGAATATTTAACTAATGACCTAGCCGTTTGAAAACGCTCCACGCTGCCGGCGTACGCCACTCTATTTGATATTTCGTACTATTAAATATCGTTTGTATAAATTACGTTTGCCCGGGGAGCATCCGCTCCACGACAACGGTATCGATTATTTCGTAACGCGTTCCGAACCGAGCAATGTCACTTCCGGCGCCGCCACCGGTGATCGGCAGTGATTAATGTAATTATAAAATGCAGCTGTTTGTAAACGGGCCGCGTTATACGTTCGTTTGGCAGTGATCAGCCCGATTTGTTTTCGGCTGCGCAAGCTTTGTTTCTCGCGTTTCTGCTCGCTCTACCGGAGATCGATATATACGGTGAAAACATAAACTCGCGGATATGCACATACTGATCGCCGCTGTTTCATTGTTCGTTATTATTTTTTTTTTAAATCGTTTATGTATATATTTCGCATGCGGCCAGATATCGCTTTAGCGTTGTTAATTTGCGATCTCCGCTGCGTTAAATTAATATTTTTATTCTCTCTCGTTCCCGGGATTCAGCGTGCTTCGCGTTTTTCTGGCTGTCCGCCCTCTGTTTTCGTTTTACTTTCCTGCAATTATAGTTTCGCGAAAATTAAATTCTGTTTCGGAGATATGCAAACTGCGGATGTTTATGCGTTGTATATTTGGCGATACGAGCCACGGTGAAATAAGACCTGCAGACGAATTTTCGGCGCCGGGGAAACCGTTCTCAGAGCCGATGCATTTTTATTCGCGAGATCCAATCTGAAGATTGCACTTCGCGTTCCCGTTCCTTGTTTTATGGTATCGAACTTGGTAATGTAATTTTCCTCGTTTAATTCCGAACGTTTCATTTCAACCTGAACGGTTCCGGTAAGATGGAAATTTTTCAATATTAGTTATCTTCTTCTCTCAGCAACTTGTTCGCGACAAACAAGTGCTAATTGTGCTGTCGGAGCTGTGCAATTCCATTTGACTGCAATCTTCGAGTTCAGAGGTGAAAGCCTGTCACCAAAATGGCAGCATTCGTCTCTACATAATTAAACACCGATATACACAGGAAGCTAATAAAATATTACCCAGAGCACGCCATCCCTTGCGCTGCAAAATAAACTGTCTTTCAGACGTTGCATTCGAATGTAGTCGAATATTCTCATGTTCAAATTTGGCAATAGAAGCCCCACCAAAATGGCAGAGTATGGCTTCAGCAAATGAAATATTATACTGATTACATATTGCAGAGGGTAAACTGTCCCATTGCACTGCAAATATAATTTCTATAAATCGATACGTTCGAATAGTCGAATATTAATTACAATCATCAAATTTGGAAGTGAAAGCCTCAGCAAAACGTCCCGGAATATTAAAAACCGACATAACCTAAATGTTACATGAACTATACTTAATAATATTTAGAGTATGCATATCTTATACAGTATAAAATTTCTAAAAATCGATACACTCGAATATTCTATACTATTAATTACGAATCACCTTTGAATCTTATATAAGCTTTCGAAAAATTTAGATATTCAAGCTTGCCACTTATTCTGGAAAAATTCTGGGACTTTTTATAGGTCTACCGAGTAGAGGCACTCTATGGGTATCGATTTCCATGAAAATATGTCCCGAGGGTGGCAAGCACGCTTCATCGACTGATCCTAAGCACGTTAGAACTCAGCGGCGCAAAAGCAGAATGGGCTTCCATATTCCACGGTGTCTCTGGGGCTGGTGGTCTCGCCGAAGCATTTTTCAGGGTGAAATTCGAGGACGTGCTCGCGAAGGACCCGGTGAAAGGACTCGCCGTGTGCTAGGCGACGGAACTCTTTAGCGCTTTAGCAGCTTTACACGCTCCGAGGGGTCCGCGGCGCTGCCGCACGCCGAGCGGCGAAATATGCGGCGCTTCGCGGAACCGAGAAATTGAATTTGCAAACTTCCGCGTAGCTGGGAGCGGCGCAGGCCGCGCGCGCCGGAAGCGGCCGGTTCGCGACTTTTCGTGGGACCAACCAGTTTCGCGAGTTCCTTATCCTCGGGAAACGAGGGTGTAGTCCGCCGGAAGAAATAGCCGCCGACGGGAACAGTCGCCGCTTTAAAACTCTCGCCTGTTCATCATTTTTACCTGACTTTATTTCTCCCTCGGCGTTGATGCAACACCGTAGTCGAAATTCGAGGCGATGGAAAGATAAATAGAACCGTGAGAGAAATTATTTTATGAACGCCTTCTTTCGACGTGAGAACATAAACCGACGAGTTTGAACAGAGATTATCTTCGCTTCGCTGACAATTACAAGAAAAGTCGTAGAAATCCGGCGCTCAATTAAGGAGCAGTTTCCAGCAGAAGACAGTGCACAAGCGAAGCAAATTTCATCGATGGATTCAGATTCAAAATCAATAGAAATAACGCAAGAATTAATTGCGTCGTTAAGAATTTTCAATGCAGTTAACTCAGACAAAGGAATAACAACTTCCCTTCCAGTCTGACGGTGCCAACTCGTTCGCTTAAGAGTTAATAAAGGGATACTGCTGTCGCAAAGCGGTATTAGCAGCACCCTCGCCGTAGAAGGGAAGAAAGATGTGCGGACATCTCAAAGAATTTGATTAAAACGCCTGTTACACGGGACTTACAATCCTGAGGAAGAATCAACCTTCGGGTGATTGCGTTTCTTTCAAACAATCCACTGTCTGCGAGGCCGCAGACATTAATATTGCTATTTAATTGGGAAATTACTTAATATTAACATTGTAAGGAGGCTCGGAGGCTCGACACGACACGTCGAAGTCGAAGAGGGAGAGAGGCTCCTGTTACAAATGCGGTAAATTTGGACATCGGTCGAATCAATGTCAACCGGAAATGAAGGAAGTATACTGCGCCGAAGAAGAAGACGATTTTAGACGGTTGGTGGAAGTTTGCATGGGTAGTTTTAAATTAACCCTTTGACTACTGTTGGCGCCTATTGGCGTCCGAAACATGTTGGCTTCCCAGTGCTGTTGGCGCCTATTGGCGTCCGAAGCGTATTGGCTACCAGGTACTGTTGGCGCCAATAGGCGTCCAAATTAAATTTCGCTTGTTTCGCCTCATAATTGTAATAAATCTCATTTGAAACAAATGTAAGTTAATGTTAATTCAACAATTACATATTCCGAATTCGTACCGTACCGTACGGCCAGTGCGTGCCAAAGTCTGCCGTAGTCAAAGGGTTAAATTGTAAAGCGTTATTAGATTCGGGAAGCCCGATTTCATTTATTAAGAAACAGTTTATTCCGCGGGAATATATTATGTTTGATTTAGGAACTGAACGGTGATATAAACATTCTTACATATGGAATTTGGGAAATTACTTGATATTAATATAGAATTGAAAAATTACTTTATATTAGTATAGAACTGGGAATTTAGTTAACATTAATATTTAATTGGGGAATTACTTAATATTAACACTTAATTGGTGAATTAATTAATACTAATACGGTGTCGGGAAATTACTGAATATTAATATAGTTTTGATACATGACTTAACTGTTCTAAATAGGTCAGCGAACTACTTATATCGATTCGGAACTTCTCGATCCTGCTGTGGACCACGGTGGAACACAAGGGTTTAATTAACTGGAGCGAGGATAGCAGTCCTATCGGTGCTTTAAGAACAATCATTAACGAGCTTTCAGAGATTCCTAACGATGTCTCGCACGCTTACACATTCAGTAAAGTCGCCCCAATCGACCCTGAACAGTTGAATCCTGATCTGGACCCACGGTGGGACGCAAGGGTTCAAGGATCCGGAGCAAGGATAACAGTTCTATCTAACCTGGGGAAGACAGAGGCCACGGTGGCCGTAAAATTCGAACGACCGATAAATAGGAGGGGCAAAAAGGCGAACGGGTACGTCGAAGGAGAACTCGAGCGATGTAACGACGGCGAGAAATTGAATTTACATAGTCGGTCCGACGGATTTAGGGTGAAATCCGGGGGAACTCGAACGAAACGAAAGGGAAAAAAGTGGGTGAAAGCGAGAAAGAAAGATAAAAGAAAACAGGAGGAAGAGAGAGAGAGAGAGAGAGAGAGAGAGAGAGAATTGGAAATCCGGGGGTAGATCGAACGAGCGGAGAAAGCGACGACCTGGTGGCCACCAGCAGGTTTTCCCATGTGCTTCGTGACGGCGCGGCGTACGGGCCGCCGCGGCTCGCCGAAGTTTTAAGGGATTGAAAACAGACGCGGGCCGAATAGATAAACGCACGTTCGCCGGGGATTCCGTTGGATTTCATCGAGATTCCGTGAGGTAGCGCCAGCGACCGCTCCGCAGAGAGATCAGGAACGTGCGAGACGCGGCGATCCCATTCGTTCGAGGTGTCTGAAGTCGAAGCCGAAGCCGTGAAGCCAAAGCCCGAGGAGCCGAAGCGAACAGGCGCGTCGGCGCGGCGGACGCTTCCGACCAAACCAACGCCGTGTATCGGGAGATTTCATTTTGCTCGAGAATGTCTCGACTTTCGTTCCCCATTCTCTATGGAACGGACGTGGGCTGTGTTCCGTTCGTAACCTGCATGTACCATAGTCGTTACGAAACAACCCTCGAAACGATCGAAGCTTGCTGATTTCGGGCTGCAACTTCCGCTCCTATGTTCCGCTGCGCCGCCGTACCGTCAGGGGCTTCGAAGAACGTAACGACTAGCTGCAACTTTGTATTGATGCTACGCTAACCGATCGAACTAGCCGCTCCCGCCGCCACTTGGAGACCGTATTGTCTCTCCTGTTAGCTGTAGTTTCGAAGCTGCACGCTGTTTATACGGCTCCCGCTGGCTTTTCATGCGGACGTTGATTTGAGTACCGCGTGTGGAAATTAGAGGCTTATCGAAACCTTCCGGTGGAATGCTGAGAATGTTTCAGATTATACGAGGGGTGGAACTTTGTTAGAAATATACGTTCCCGTGGGATGAGGTTCATTCTCCAGGGAGAAGCTTTGGTTTTTGCTTAAAGATGGCGTTTCATTTCGGGAATGAGCGGGAAAGGGTTATGGATTCGACGAGACGCAAACATTTTTATCGTGACTGAAAGTACCATTGATTTAATAGATTGAAGTCTTCTTTTCTGACGAAGAATCCCGTGAAATGCGATGTACGATTTTTTCTCGCTCCAGGTCCGGTTCTAAACTCGAACAAGTGGGATACGATTGAATTTGTTTACTGAATTAAGTGAACGCGTGTCCAGGAAGAATATTATGCCATGTACTATAACGATAAATTAAGTTGACTTTGATTTAGTGTCATTCATTTCAGAGTTTCCTTCCGCTGGTATTTTATTAATTGCTGGATAGTATATTTACAGTCAAATTCGACAATTTGTTAACATTAGGTTTACCGACCCCGTCAAAATGATAGGCGCTAAGATTTTTAATTTTCAAATATTGAAATTGTAAGAACGAATCCATGAGGAATTATTCGACTTTATTTCGTATATAATAGGGGAACCCATAAGTAATCAATTATTTTGAAATCTAAAACAAACTTTGTAGTGTAGTGCATATGGGTATACAAGGTAATGAAAACGCTGATAGAGCAGCTAAATTAGCAGCATGCAACGCAAACATGAAACAAATCACCCATTATACCAGACTAAAAAATCTCAAAAACCACCTAAATGAAATTTTTGGTGAACAGGTATTTGTCAAAATTAAAAGGAACTATATACAAAAATATCATAATGGAGGAGTGGATATTGAATGGCATAAATTTCCAAGTCCAGTAGATCGTCCAACTCAAACTTCAATTTCTAGAATCAGAATTGGGCATTCAGAAATAACACATTCATTTTTGTTCGATGTTTGTAAAGCGCCAGTTAGCATAAATCATCTAATAATAGAATGCAAAAAATATGAGAATGAAAGGAAAAATGGTAAGTTGCCTAGATCCTTACCTATTCTGTTAAGTTCTAAGGAGTATATCTCCGGTCTTGCTAACAAGTATATCAAGGATACAAGTATGTATAATATATTGTAAGAAAATTTGTAAATTATAATTGTATATTTGTATATTGTAAGACCTTTGATGTTGAAGCAACATTAAACAAATAAATGAAGAACTAAAGGCAAAACAAATCCTTTGCAAATAATTGATTACTTATGGGTACCCCTAATATTATTTAAAAGGTGGGTAAAAATTTGAGTAGACACGTTCTTGATATTTCTACAAAGTAATGTAAAATAGTAATTTTTAGTGCTTCGTGAATCTCGCGTTAAGTCATGTACGTGTGGTAGCGAACGTGTTGAGTGCGCAAGGTTATGATATCGAAAGCAATGATTGAAATGACCGGAATAAATAGAGCAATCAAACGAACTGGTTGAGGGGATCTAATGTCGGAGATTAGTGCAACAAGGATTAGGCGATCGAAGAATGTTCCGGAGGAGTCGCAGGGACTCGCTATGCCGGTCTCGCGGCGTTTCGTCAGGCTGGAACGATGTCGTACGACGTAAGACATTATTTTGAGCCGGTGTGTCAGTGCGGGTCTCGTGAGAGAGCCGCGAGCCCGCTCTCGGTCGGGCTCCTTTTGTTTTTCTACGGCCGGCTCGCGATGTATTTGGTAGCCGATTCGACCATATAAAGCGACAAATGTCCTTTTACGGTCCGCATCGCCATCCAGGGACCGCGTGCCGGGAGAGTCCAGTTGGGGATCTTATGCCAGAACTTTCCTAGTAGCCAGACAGAGTCGTTCCCCGTGGCCACGGGCGTTTCATTAAAATCCTTAACCCTTTACCATCCTCTGCGAAACGTAACTCGATCACGATTCCGATACCATCACCTTCAATCATCGATCTGCCCCATTTTATTTCAACGCAGCCATCACCCCTGGGAAATGTATGAATCGTCCGATGGAATCAACACACTCGATAACAATTTCCAGCAGAATCCACCGAATATGTTACCAATGGACTGCGGATCGTTATGCAAAATAAAAATCGTGTACATTAATCGCAACACGTAGGAACTAAATAGGCATTTGTCTCTTGGATTGTTTTATTTAAATTCTTGTAATCGTTTTATTGTTTGAAATTACACCACCTCCCGATTTATATCGTGAATGCATCTAGTTATTAATTTCCATTAAACCCGTATAATACTTTTTTCTTGGTTGTCGATGTACAAGACACTAACTATTGCCGCCTACAATAACTCCGAAAGTGTGATAGTAGCAGAAAAGTTTTCGAGACAAAAGATGCATGGGGCAACAGGGGCTGTAATATGGCGTTAATATTTTTTTCCTAGGTGGAGTCACTTCAGAGGTGTGAAGGTCTTTCAATGTCAGCATAGGTAAACTATGATAAAAACTGCGAAATAAACTTGCATTTACAGAAGGTGTTCAAAGTGATTGCCATTCGTATCAATACAATGCTGTAATCTTCTTGTCACAGATTGAGTAGTATTTCTTATCACTTCGACAAATATCGAATCACACGCTGTAACAATTTATTATTCAAATGTATTCAATTGTACGGCACCTAAGGTGAGAAAGTTGAGGACATCTTTCAGCGTATTTACTAAACCTGGCAATGACAAATAAACACTTCTGGAAGATATCGTAGGACATAAATATAAGAATAGTCAGATTAGTAGCCATCACGCGAGATAGAAACCTGATAAAAACATGATACATTCTTTTGTCAAATGACCTTTGCTGACCTTCAAAGACCTTAATGTTGCACCTCGTTGGATTCGTCTCGATAGCCGCTATCAGAAAACAGGTACCAAAACATAGCATTCTATCTAAAAGAAAAAACAAAGGTGACCTTCACATCCCTGAAGCGACTCCACCTAATAGCTCCACTTAATAAAATAAAATAAATAATAATGGGGTAATGCCCCAACACGTGTGAATAGTTCAATGTAAAATGACCCATATACAGTTCAAATCGATCTCGATCTTTGCTTGGAATCTATTTATCTTCAGAGTTTGCAACCAGAAAAACTACATATGGAAATTGATGCAGCTCGTTGTTCTTGACAGTTAGAAAAGCGAGAGAGCGAGAGAAGCAAAGTGAAAGAGAGAGAGAGAGAGAGAGAGAGAGAGAGAGAGAGAGAGAAAGAATTTTCGTTAGCAATATCGGGGCCCGAAGAATCGGCTGGTGTAGAAGCCGGGCCGAAAAATTCGGCCATGTCGACGAGATCTCCATTGGTCTCTCGTTCCCGGAACGCGACAAGATTTTTCATCTCTGGCCGGCGACACGCCCTGAAATTCCGTCGTCGTCGTCGTCGTCGTCGTTGTCGTCGTCGTCGTCGTCCTCGTTCTCGTCTGCCGATGCTAATGTCATATTTTACGTCGTGTCCTAGCAGCTACTCGTACCTCTCGTCCACAGGGCCGGCAGGTGCTCGTTATTAAACGACCGTGGAGAAAAATGAGGTAGGTACGAATTAAAGGGTGGGCCTCCGCCGATCCCTACGCGCGACGTCCACGTAAATGAAATTCAAGTGACGTGCAAACATTTTCATTCCCATGGTCGACCGGATCGTCCTCCCCCCGGATGGTGGAAATATTCGAGTTCGTCTGCCGCAAGGGCCGGGGGACTCTCTCTCTCTCTCTCTCTCTCTCTCTCTCTCTCTCTCTCTCTCTCTCTTCCTGGTTAGTAATTGGAATAATTTGGTCGATGGCTGGCTCGGGAATATCCTCGAGACAGTTTCCGTCTCTGACGGCAACAGCGGCCCACTGTTCGCCATATATTCGTCCCCTCCATTTTTCCCGAGGCAATCGTCGCGGTGCCCTTTCGATAGTATTTTTCGCTTGTCAGCCGTCCTGCTATCGATACCGATCGATATCCTCGCTGCGCAAGGCGTTCCTTTAACTGAAAACATTTGGGAACAGTCCAGAAAACCGATGCGTTTCGCGTTCGTCCCAAATCAGGATTGTATAAAACGATAGTTTGATGTTCGTCGTGTACAGTGATTTCTCCATATATGTCGCCAAGCCCTGGATGATAAACGTCGCGGGATTATCCCCACTACCGCGGGGGATACCGCGTGAGTGGCCCAGAAGCTCGAGAGGCCTCGGACGCCGAGGAGTGTAAACATAACACGGTTCGAGTATGTCAATGCTAGTAAGACCCTTGTTGTTGACATATATTGAGAATTCACTGTACCTACATTTTTTACACATTCTTAACCCCTTGTGCTACTATTTATTTTGTGATTGTAATGATTAGAAACTCTTCATCGTTCAGAATTTCATTGAAAAAAAAAAGATAGTTTATATTCATTGTATGCCTATGTATTCGCTGAAGGATGTATATCAACTACAATAAAATAGAATTTTATTTCGGTTTAAAGGAAATTAATAACATACAGTAACGAGCAAAACTGAGTCTACACTATTTGAAGCAACATAACCTTTTTAAAAATTAGGTCAAATGACTTGAATGTTATTGAGAAGGTAGAAGGATTAGTTTATTAGATGAGGTGTAACAAATTTTTGAAAAAAGTTTGAATTCGTCGGAGTCGCAAAAGAAATAGTAAAATTTGGTTTTCTTACTGAGCCTATATTGAAAATTTAAAAAATGTGTTTTATTCGCTTCAATAAATTATATTAATGCAGAAAATTTCATCGATACTAATTCATTTACGAGTTATAAACGATTAAAAGTGCGATTTTAAGTCGAAAAACGTGAAAAATGGCAATTTTTCCACTTTTAAGCGAATTAAACAATATCGGTGAAATTTTCAGCATGGATATAATTTATTCGAGCGAATCGAATACATTCTTTAAATTTTCAATACAGGCTCAGACAAAGAAGGTGAAATTTTTTACACCTCGTCTAATAAACTAATCCTTCTAACTTCTCAATAACATTCAAATCATTTGATCCAATTTTTAAAAAGTTATGTTGCTTTAAATAGTGTGGACTCAGTTTTGCTCGTTACTGTATATATTTATTAGACTATGTCCGGAATCTTCATCACGAGTCTGACCCGATATTGTAGGGCAAGGGGTTAATGATCGATGATAAATGAGTTTTATCCCGATTTAGTCAAATGCGCAGGTAAAACAAGAATTCAAAAATTCTAACACAATCGAAAGGGGATTGAAACAGTACGAAAGTTTGAAGGAGATACTGATACATCTACATCATCTACATCTACAATAATGACATCTAGCAAATTCGAAATCTTCGTCACTGGCCTGAATCGATATTACAGTTCAGTAATTGACGCGGACAATTCTTATTTCGCACGAAGATCGACAGTCTAACAATAACAGAACACACTCGTGATACTTATGCATTAGAAAAGATCTGACGCAAAGAGCGAAATCAAAATATCGGAATGAAGAGCTCTCGGCGACTGGTGAAATAACGATCGGGAACAATGCCGTATCCCAAAACGATTGAAACCGATTCATCGGGGATCGGATGGATTCGTGCGACGCGGTAGGAACAGAGAGGCTCGGCTGATCGATCGAGGATAATTTTTCCGGGCGAGGTTAATCGATCTCCATTCGCCGACGGGTCCGTCATTGTTTCCGAGAAGCGGGGCCGTGAGAGATCGGTATGGTTATCGATATCACCGTAGATAGACGTATCAAGAGAACCGTGGCTAGCGTGGCAGGGATACGGTTAAATCTTGCGGCGCGCGCGAGCTCGTTGCAAGCGGCAGCTGCAGTGTGCGCCGCACAAGTAACGTTACCGGCTCCGCGAGCAGAGCCGAGCAGAACCGTGCTGAGCAGAAAGAGAGCCGATCGGACGACCGACGAGGAGAGAATAGCCTCGTGACATCGTCCACACGGGGAACAGAGGGAGAGACGAACTGGCTGGCTGTCTTTACAAGGGCTTACCTCCTTGGCGTGATCTCCTTTCGTTGTCGCCGTCGCGCAGGGACGCATTCACGAATTTCGTAATTAATCTCCTCGGACCGATCGGTACTCGAACTGCTCCGCTATTATGCGTTACCGCGAGGCTACGGAATTGTCACGGGATCTATTACTCGCGAGAGAATTACTTGCGAGAGAATTCATTTATCGGGTCGGAAATGGTACCGTGGCGTTTCGAGATGTTCGAGGCAGCTTATTAACACGTATAGTCTCCGGAAAAGTCTTTTTACTTCAATACAGGAATTTCTCGATATATGTCGCCAAGGCCAGGATGATAAACGTCGCGGAATTGCCCCTACTGGGCTCGAGAGGCCTCGGACGTCCAGGAGTGTAAACATAACACGGCTCGGGTATGTCTCCTGGACGATACAAGACGCTGGCAAGATCCGTGTTGTTATATCGAGAATTCACTGTATTATAATCAGACTGCGGATCTTTATGCAAAATAAAAATGTTCGCAACTGACAGCAGTTGCATAGAATTGTCTATTCTTCTTTAGCAATTTCAATAAATCAAAAAATTCATTTTTCATAAAATGTTTTTATGAAAAAATGCATAAAATTCGTAGTCGTAATCAATTGACGAATTCACTCACGAAATGGGAGCTAGGAATGATATCCGTGGCGTTAAAAGATGCTTGAGGTAATCTCGTTGCAGTTGATTTAATTCTGAGAAATCTAGTGCTATGATTATATATTTTATATGATTATATATTTTATATGATTATATATTATATATGATTATATATTATAACCAAATGACACTCGAATTAATATCGAGGAGCTGATGGGAAACGGTATCCGTGACATTTGAAGATGTTTGGGACGCTTTTCCGACACGTGCAAATTTGTTTGAGTTGATTGAAACATTCTATCGCATAATGGTAATGTCTATTTCCGTCTAATCAGCTAGGACTTTCGCGAATTAATATCTAGGAACCATATGGAGATAGTTGATCGACAATCCGAGGATATTTGAACATCTTGTAAGACATGCGAAATTCTGTCAAGAGATTCGATGAAGAGTGGATAGACGGAGATTCGGCTAATCGTGTCTTCTAGATCCCACTGCGTACAATTTTCAAGTCCACGAACTTTTACAGGGCAGCGTGATGGGTGAAAAGGGCGCAGCCACAGTTACCATCGATCAGGTATTTTTGAGCGGTAAACGGATCCGTCCATAATCGATTTCCGTGTCTTGCCCTTTGCGGAGTAACCGTACACAATTTCGCCGCAACCGGCGCGGTTGATTCGATTCGGTCGTACTAAAAATACGTCCTAATCTAATTGCGAAGGGTCGGTCGTTTCATTAAGCGATCGGTCGAGACGGATTCGATTGTGCCCCGAAAATATCGCCCGGATATCCGTAATCTCATCAAGATTATGCCATCGAGTGGAGCTTCGGGTTTGCTGCGGCTGTCCGGCGAACAATGGTTCGAGAACTTGTCCTCGTCGTCCGTTCGACGGACATAAATTCGCCGGGCCATAATCGTCTTAGAATTTTTCTGAAACCTGGCTTCCGGTTTGCGTCACTCGTCAACGGCCTCGAGCTCTTAGCCGCGGCTGCGTCGCACACGCGCGCGCGCGCGCGCGGTGCCCCGCACGATCGCACGAACAATTATGGAGGCTTTGAGGTTATCACGAGAACGGGGGAGGTCCCGGTATCGATCGATTACGTCGGAATATCGGGCCGATGAGCGGTTATCTCCCTTTGAGCTCGTGCCTCCTTCCGCTCGGAGATCCTCGGCATGCATAACGCGAACGGCCGATTGTATTCCGTGAATGCGTGATTAAGTTCACTTGGTCGGCGCCTGCGGAAACGCGTTTAAAGTCCTTCGCCCGCGTCTCGAGATGTCGGGGATGGTTCCTCTCCCCCCCCCCCCCCCCACCGCCCCTGTTCAATGGGAATTACCGCTCCTGGAGGATCTACGGCTTTCGTCAACCCGTTAACAAGCCTTCCCCCTCCCCCGGAAACCCCGTAAGAACTTCTGCCCATTCCTCCGATCGAATTACCGAAATGTTCACGGTTGTCGCGGGTCTTGAACTTTTGACTGGGGATAACGAATTAGTTCGTCGGTTGCGTTTCCCAAGGACATTCGGGCTCTTTTCGTTTTCATAACCCAAAACGTTGGCAATGAAATCGCTAAACGCGTCACCGATTGTTTCATAATTCTTGAGAGCCCATGAACCACCAGCACGCTTTCGAGATGACTGGTTCTACATGGGTCGTCAGAGTGTTTGCGGGACAGGGTGCTCGAATTCCTCGAAGAAGGAAGGAAAACCGTGTTGTAGGTGACGTTAACCGGAAGCTAGATCGGTCGCGGACGTCCTCGCGTCGAGGCGTCGGTTGTCTCTCTGTGCTCTCCGCGAGAGGAGGGAGGGGAGGGAAAAAGAGAGAGAGAGAGAGAGAGAAAGAGGCCGCCGCGGTGGCCGGTTTAGCATTCATTCGGCTGTTGGGAATGCGGCTCGCGGTTACCGGTTCCCGTTTGCACGGCTATCTCTGGTGGACACCGCGGCGGTAGGTTCTTGGCTATCTTATCAAGGACGAACGCTCGGACACGCTCGACGCCACCGATCCGTCCTCTACGGTTCGCTTTTTCTCGATTGTTGGCTCGCGCGGTCCCGCTCGCGGCTTCCCCGCTTCTCCGGAGAAGGACGAGCCGACGCGACGGGCCACGGCGCGCGGATAAATTGCAGGAATTAAGCATTCCGATAGTGGAACTACCGATTATCTTAGAGGGGCAATAAGTAGCGGTGGCCGGGACCGTTTCAGGCATTAATATCCCGTATACATCGGGGCCCTCGTTTGCGCGATCGCTTCGGATAAGCGTCTCTTTAATACCGAAAAATCGGACGATAACCGACGCATCGTTACGTTAATGAAGCAATTAATACGACTCGGCCCGGTGCCGGGATCCGGCCGGCTATTAAACTCGTTACACGCGTGGAACGTCCGCCGCGACCAGCCACTCGTGATTAAGAAAAATGCGAAGTACCTTTGCCCAAGACCGGCACCATCTCCTCGTCAATGCTTTCGGCGAGCTCGCCGTTCGAAACACCGAACACTCTTCGATTCGACTGAGACTCCTCGATCGATGCACTGTTAGATATCAGATCGACCCGACTAAACTGAACGTTAACTCCGATTCACTCGTAAGCATCGTGCTTCGCCACTAAAGGTAGGAGCACCTTGCTGTCACGAAATAATAAATAATACATATACAACACGACTACGATACGATTACGACACGTATACGATTTCTCTGTATACGTCGCCAAGACCTGGATGATAAACGTCGCGGAATTATCCCCACTACCGCAGCGTGTACCTCGTAAGGTGCCCCTGGAAGAGTGTAAACATAACACGGCTCGGGTGTGTCTCCTGGACAACACACGACGCTGGCGAGACCTGTATTGTTGACAAATATCGAGAATTCACTGTATTCGGAAATCTGTTGAAATCACTTGTTTTCACGTGTGTGTGCCGTAATAGGAGTCTCTACCACTGTCACAGATAAGCGACGACCACATCCCCAGAGTTCGGTTAAAGACAGTCAAATTAGTACTATACGGTCCATAACCATTTTCGTAACCATTCTTGTTGCTTCATTCGTCCGTCACCATTATCACTATAATTCTTATTGCTTTATTGCTAATCATCAGAACTGTTCTGCATACCACGCAGTTATCAAATTATCAACCAGTTAACTATGAAGTTTAATTTGAAGAATCCCTCACTTAAAAATTAAAATCAAGCAACGACGAATATATACGTCGAACGCAGGCCAGATGCCGCTATTACATATTTTACGAAAATGGTAAAACAAAATGAGAAAGGATTGCGCTTCTATTCGAGAATAAATGGTGTCGTAGTAATGAAAGATTCCATGACTTTTATGTGCTCAATTATTATTAGGTGTACCGGAAAGTTCTGTCCGACAGTGTCACTTCAAGTTTCAATCGTTATGCACATGTTGATTTGAGACATATATGACTATCTCTCTTTATCGCTGCATTTACACACATGCACTCTCCTAAAACGATGGAAAGTATATTCTACAATAACTATTATTAAATGTATGAAAATTCTGTTACTTTCTTTCAATTCAAAAACGGACAGAACTTTCCGGTAGACCTAATACAATCGATAAAAGAATGCACCCAATACAGTCTTCTTTTTCTTTTTTAAGAAGAAACTATTTATATACAAAATTGGCAAAAATTACAAGCGTTTCTTCGACACACCTCCGTTCTCGATAGAAGCAGAAGACGATGATTTCAGCACTGACTATGATTCCTTCCGGCAACACGTCGCCGCTGTAACAAACGCGTGTGCACGCGTTTCGCTGTCGCGTCCCGTCGCCGCAGAATGAAAAAACGGATGTGCACAGCGGGTCTTAGCGGCAAAGAAACGGAGAAGAAACGACCGGGGATTGCACCGAGTTTTTCGTGATGGACAATTCGGGGCATAGGACTACCTTCCATATTTTCGTACCGCCTCCGTGCCAACTGCGGGTCTCCAAACGATAGAGACCAATTACTAGCCGAAGGAAGAACCAGGGAGTGAGAGAGAGAGAGAGGAGGGAAGAGAGTTCGAGCGACGAGCAGCGAAAACGAGAAGAGACGAGAGAAGAGGAGGAGAGGAGAGGAGAGGCGGCTTAATGCCGGGGTCCTTAATATGGCGAGGGCGGCCTTAATAAGGGAGGGAGAGTTTCGGCGTATGCGTAGCGCGGGGACACAAAAGCCCGCGGACGCTGGACCGGCCCCGATACAGGAGGTCAAAAATGCGCTCAAAAAATTGCCGCCAATTTGAATTGCTAATAAGAACGGACGATGCGCGAGTCCTCGAGAGTTCGGCCTAACCGGTGCAAAACAATGGTCCCGCGTATAGCGGTATACCCGCGCCGGCAAAACGAACGCGCCGGTGACGAAGTCCATATAAGTGTTCCGTTTGGCTCCGCAGAAATGCAGTCCGAGGGGAAAAATAAACGAGTCGGAGGAGCTCGAGCTGGAGCGAGCCGGAGCGAGCCCGAGCAGGCTGAAGCGAGCCGGAGGACGCCTCGGGATGCTTGCCTCTTGCCTCGGCCAGAGCGAGCCACCTGGGAGGGCGAGGAGGGGAACGAGCAGATATCCGGGGCAGGGGAAGGGACGCTACCGTGGCCGGCCACGAGGGAGAGATCGCCGATGCAACCCTAAATAATTAGTCACTGCCACGTCCGAGGGTCTCCTTCGCTCTCGTTCTCGAAACCCGTGGAAAGGGGACGCGTCGCGGCGAGTCGGACCGGACCGGGCCGGGCCGAGCCGAGCCGAGCCGAGCAGAGCTGATTCCGCTGCGAATCACCGCCGCGAACCGCGTGGGAAACGATACCACCGGCCACGGGAATTCGAGGCGGTCGAACCACCGTCCGAACACCCCGCAAACCGACGCCGAGGAAACGTCAAACCCCGGCAAACC
The DNA here is from genome assembly GCA_028454255.1 of Halictus ligatus. NCBI lineage: Eukaryota > Metazoa > Arthropoda > Insecta > Hymenoptera > Halictidae > Halictus > Halictus ligatus. Next base: position 16,088,137 of record CM052146.1, read on the forward strand.
AGCACGGTTCCTCGCTTTCTGCCGCGCCGCAGACGATTTCGCACCGATTGCCCGCCATCGCGGGCCGCGGGTCGAGTCCCGACAGATATGCGATGCGCCGATCGCGTTTACTTGCGTTCTGGAAAATTCTTTCGGAAGAGACACCTTTTTATTCGCATAAAAATAGTTTCCATGAATTTGCAGGTCACAGGAGCCAAGTAGGAGTTTATTTCCCTCTTTTGGAGCCGTAGAAAATGTCTGCATAGCCTGAAATTCTTTTAATCCTTCTACTTCATCGAACTGCCACCTCGATCTCTCATATTTTTCGATTCCGTTCCGAGCCGATGGAATCGCCAGAGGTATTCGCAGTTCGATTTCAGAAGAATTTCGACGACCCGCTCGTGAGAGTACGGTATCGTCGGTTTCCCGTGCGAATTTCCGACCGGCGTTCGTACGGTGGAAGCCGCCAGGGCTGACCTCATCAGCGATTCACATCGCGAATTAACCGCCTCGCGAATTAAAAAGCAGGAACGCGAGGAACGATGACGAACTTTTTCGCCGACCGCAAGAAAATACCCTCGTGCTTTCTGCAGCGAGCTCCTGTTATTGCGCTGATTTATTTGTTTCCTGATGAATAGACGGCCGAGGGAACGCTGCTTGGCGGAACAGTCCTTGTCAAATGGGCAACGTGTGTATTTGCTGGAAACGCTGTATCGCGAAATCGTTTTGAACACTGCGTCGGCGCCGGGCAGTCGTAGCTGGACCGTGGAAGTTTTGTGGAATCTGATACTTTAACTGTGATCGTTGTTAATAGATAAACGGTAAATTTTATGGGACACGGTTGTTGTCAACGGACGACGAAACGTAGATGACACGTATGAAATGTAACTGTTGTGGAACGCGGCTGTTATCAATGGACATCGAAACGTATATTTTATGAAACGCAGCTGTTGCCAACGGACGACGTAAATTTTATGGGACACGACTCTTGTCAATGGTCCACGATATATAAATTTGATGAAACCCGATCTGGTTGTCAATAGACGAGGAAATAACTTTTATGAAACGCGACAGTTGTCAATGACGAACAAAAAGTGAATTGTATGAGGCACAGATAATAATCGACTATTTGCTTGGTCAATACTCAATGTTAATCAAACAGATTGATTAATAAATCTCACAATCAGACTGCAGAGTCTATGCATTCGTGGCAAAAATGAGTAGATCAATTCCAACGAAATCACTCGAAGAATTTCTAAATGGTGTTGGTATTTTAGCCCGTTAAGACCATTAGGAAATTAAATAAATGTAACTCTTATAGCCGTTAATGTGAACCTTTTTCATTTTGTATGGAAATCCGTGGTCTGCTCAGAGTCTGGCTCGTCATCGCGCATTTTGACATCAAACAATCACGACGAGTCTCCGGGGGCCAGGGGATTAATAAGAAAAGATGAAGATTTTCGGAGTTTCGTTCTTGACGACAGTTCCCCTCGAATTACACGGGTCCCCCGTTTTTTCCCTCCGCGAACCGGGGAGCACCCTCTCACTCCCGCCCCGGATGATCAACGGGAAAATCAACGAGCCCGTGGAGTGTATTATGCATGCGCCATTGCGTTTTCCTTTTAAAATTACCATTAGACGGTCTCTCCGCGGGGATATCGGAAATTGAAAAGACGAAGAATGGAAACGGGCTGGGTTTTACTTCCGGCGGGGACCCGATTACGACGCCCAGGCATTCTTACTGACAGAAAGCCGCCTCTCCTCCTTCTGGATACTCTGTTTCCCTCTCTCTCTCTCTCTCTCTCTCTCCCTTACTTTCTCTCTCTTTTCGCGCCAGCTTCGCAAGCCGACGCTTGATCCTTTCTCTCTTTCTCCCTCTCCCATCCCTCTCTTTCCCGGCGTATTTACTCCTTCGAGGTTACTTAGAATTTCCCTCGAACTCCGACCCGGGCTTTCGCGCCTCGTGGAATTCAAGCGCGAGACGCGTTCGCAGATTGCATTACGTTCGTATCGCTGCGTTCCCTTTTCAAACGATCGTTACCACGCTCCCGATAAAACGCTGAATATTGGGAAACCGACGGCTGAAATTGAATCTAATTCGCTCGAGATTCCGGCCCCCGATCCGCGCGCGCCCTCTGTGCCTCTCTAGTCCACGATTTGTTTATTTATTTCCGGGACCAGTCCATTTTGCAGCCTCGTGGCCATCTAGGGGACGATTAGGGAGCAAGTATTGGCAGTTGGACGATTATTCTGCGACTCTCTAGTCCACGATTTGTTTATTTATTTCCGGGATAAGTCCATTTTGCAGCCTCGTGGCTATCTAGTGGACGATTAGGGAGCAAGTATTGGCAGTTGGACGATTATTTCGGGAGAGATCGTTCTTTCCGAACCATTGTAAATCACGCTCTTGATGAAACTCTGAATACAGTAAATTCTCGATATATTAGGGGTGCCCAAAAGTAATCAATTATTTGCAAAGAATTTGTTTTGCCTTTAGTTCTGTACCGATCGTTGAAGAGGAAACATGTATTCTTTTATAGTTTTCGGTAAAGTAGTCTGTGTTCTAAATATTCTAAAAAATATACATTCTTTTTACAAGACTGTAATAAAATGTAGGCGTTCGTAACTTCCCAGGAACATATTCGTCATTGCATACTTTTTCATTTTCACGCGGGATTTAATTGCAACGGGAACAACAAAGAAAATTTGCGATGTTTATCGAGATGTATTGAAGGTGAACAAGTATCAACGTTGCTTCAGAAGGTTTGTTGCTGGTGATTATGATCTCTCTGACAGGCCTCGAAGTGAACGACCAGTTGAATTTGATAACGACACCCTAAAATCTCTAGTGGATCAATTTGCAGTTCATTGCTATCCAGATTTCGTAGAGATCCATTTCTTAGCAGAATCGTTACCGGAAATGAAAATGGATTCTTTATGATAACATAAAGCGTTCCAAGCAATGGCTTTCTGCAAATCAAACCGCAATATCAACCCCTAAACCTAGCTTATCGCTTAGAAAGGTGCTACTGTGCATTTGGTGTGACTGTCGAGGCATAATTCACTCTGAGTTGTTGAAACCTGGAGCAACAGTTACCTGGTTGCTGAATTGTATCGTCAGCAATTACAACGGCTGTACTCAGAACTATTAAAAAAGGGGCATCTTTATTCCATAGAAAAGGTGTCATGCTGCAAATTGACAATGCCCAGCCCCATATAGCGAAACTCACTCAGGAAAAAATTGAAGAATTGCAATGGGAAGTTTTACCGTCCCGTACTCACCAGATATTACTCCCTGCATCTTTTCAGATCTCTGGAGCATTATTTAAGAAATAAAACATTCACTTTTGTAGAAGTATGTAAAGTATGTTTTATGCTTCACGAACCCTGGATTTCTATAAGAGGGGGCCTGAAAATTTGCAAGAAAGATGGCAAACAGTCCTTCATAATGACGGAGATTATATAATAAATTAAGAAATAAAAACTTGAATTTACTACAAAGTTTGTTTCAGATTTCAATATGTCAACAACACGGGTCTTTCCAGCGTCCTATATCGTCAAGGAGACATACCCGAGCCGCGTTATGTTCACACTCCTAGGCGTCCGAGGCCTCTCGAGCTTCGAGGTTTATCCTTACCAGGTACACCCCGCGGCAGTGGAGAAAATTCTGCGACATTTATTATCCAGGCCTTGGCGACATACATAGAGAAATCACTGGATTTATTTAACTCGGCGAGATAACGAAATTTCGTAGGAGGTTAGCAGTGGCCTTGACAGTTGGACGACTATTCCGCACCGCCAAGGTTCATCGAACGATCGTTCATGGACTTTCGTCGGTTCAGGGGAAATTTAACGGCGAGGAGCCGCCAGACGAATGTCCCTGTCAACGACAGCCAACGGCGCACCTGAGACCGTCAGACCAGCAGACACCCTGAGACCCTGGAGAAGGACACCCCAGCCGTCGAACATTCAAATTCGCTCTACGGATTTTTTCCCCCGACTCTCTCTGGGGAGATTTTCGACGAGGGTTGACAAAAGACGCGTCGGTCCGCGAAGTTACGCTACTTTCTACGCCTTGGTCGTACTGTTATGGGGTCACCGACAGAGCACTGTATATCGTCGACCAACGGTATCCTCCATCCGGGAGTTTAGGCTGTCTGGCGCCGGGATTTTAGAAGTCTTTCGTGCAGCATCCCTTGTGACCGGGCGTCGATCGCTGCTTTGTAATTTCGACGTCTTTCGGGGGTGTGGACAAGCTTTAGGGGGTGACTGATTTCCTGACGTTATTTTTCTAGGATAAGTATAATATTTGGGAAAATATATTATTCATTATGCTATTATTATATATTTGTTATATATTATTTACTTATATATAGGAAGTGGTTTAGGGAGTGCTATGCTGCCGAGACCCTTGATCCTTTTAGGGTTAATATAATATTTAATAAAAATAGTGATGGTTAGAAATACTGGTTCGAGGTTCACTTTGGAGGATGATGGTGATTAAGTAAGAAAAATAATAATAATTACAAAATACTAGTCCAAGGTGTATGAATGAAGTGAATCACTAAGAGTCAAGCCAAATACACGATTATGTGAACGAAGAAAAAGATCCACGTTCGAGAGCGTTGCTTCTCGGGTAAAAAGTAAACACACGCGGCTCGAAAGGGCAACGAACGATAAACCTGTAACGCGGGGGGCTGTCGTGTCACGAAAAACGGCCCTGTCGACGAAGCGGACGATGGAAGCTAAACGAAGGGAAAGGGCGAGAGAGAGAGAGAGAGAGAGAGAGAGAGAGGGAGGGAGGGAGGGAGGGAGAGAAAAGGAACACAGAGAGACCGACGCTGGAACAAAACGCCTATTTCCTTGGGCATCGGCCAAAATTTTCAATGCCGAAATTTTGTACCGTTGGAACGCTGAATTTCTCTTCACTTCACACTAGTCACCCTGTGATTTCTTTCGTAGCCACAGTTACCATAACTTCCCCATCATTTTAAATTTCGTAGAAGATGCAGGACAATCACATCCGTTACATCCCTAGAATTTTGATTCAGCAATTCAATATTAATTATGGCAAACTAAAATTTTATTTCGGGTGAACGGAAATGCATAACAAATTTGTACGGTTGCAATAATAATTCCTCCTATCGAACGAAGTAGTTCAGAAATTTTATGCAAACAGATCCTTTAACACTAAATTGCTGGAGTAAATATATATATATAAGTTTAAGTTAATTGTTTTTAAAACGTATCTTGGTTTTTAATAGAATTATGAAGCTTTATATCCGATCACCCTCATTATCATACAATACCACCAATCTGTCGGGGGAAATCACTAACTGGCCAGATACCTTCTTTCTCATCCTGCAATTTAGTATTAATATTGCAGATGTACCGTTTGAAAATGTTAGTGTACTTCTGAAATGATCGAAACCAGGCTTGTCAAACTCGATATGTTATGCTGCATAAAAATGCAAAAGAAATACAAACCACTTGGATGACCACAGTTTTGAGGAAAATCTCCTGAAGAATAATATTGAAATAGAATCTTCCACCGTCGACAACCACACCCTTAAAACGACAAAACTCTGTGCTAAACCATTTTTCCACGGGCCCGAAAACGAAGAGGATAATCGCCGTGTTGTTTTCTTTACTCGTTCCGGCTGTTAGTCGAACGAGCCTATTCGGTGTTCGAAAATCGTCGAAAAAATAAGTGAAAAGGCAACGCGATTTATCGAAACAGCTCCTCGCGGTCTCCGAATTTTGGTCGCGAGCCTGCGATTTTCAGTTGTTGTTCGGCTGCGGGAATAAATTTGCATAATGCCGCCGGAACCCCCGTGTTCTCCGGCGGGCAGAATTTTCGCGGGATTTATCGAGATGTCGGCCGCGTTGCGCGTCAAACGCCGGTGAACATGCTCGCGAGTCCTAAAAAATATTCAGCTTCGGTAATTAATTCGATAGCAGCCCTCGGGTCCAATCTACCACCCCTCCCCCTTCCCCGGTGTAAAACGAGTAAACGGTGCCCGATTCGTTCGGGAACTGTTCGAACGAGCCGAAAATCCGTCTGGTTTACGCGGTTTCCGATCCCCTGCCACCGTATCCGATTCTACTGCTCTGACAAGCTGCATCGGTCTCGTATAATTGCCTTTTTATCCTCCTCTAATTGTGTTAATTATATTACGGTGTACGACAAGCTCTCGCGTTCTTCAGATCAGCATATCGATGACGCGCGTGCAACATTCCCTCCGGAAACACGCTCAATTATTTAATTGAATGATACTCGATTTCCAGAATCAAATGTGTTCAGAATGCTGGATATATTGTAACATAAGATACAAGTCGGACTTCGCATTTACAAATCATTTATTAAATAATGGAAACGATTGAAAGAAGATTTATTAATAGAAAAGATTGAGAGATGGAAAGATTTTAATGTAAGACATAAGTCGGGCGTAACTTTTATAAATCCTTCTGAAAACAAATGTTTTTAATTAGATTAGGAGTGACGTTGATAATATTTGTCAATTCCTCACAAAAATCAATCCGTCTATCAAACTCATCTTCCAATAACTTTTGATGCAACTGCATTTTATATGGATGAAACTTGTCGAATTGAACTAGTAGGGTTCACAGTAAACTGTCCTACAGTTTCGATTTGATCAGCTTCTTTTATCAATTTTGGCTGGTTTCTTTATAAATTTGTCACCGATACCGTTTCCTTAAACTTTGCAACTAATTGTAACGTATCAGAAACATGTGAATCAGGATGTCTCTCATTAAACGTAGCAGCAGTTCGACGATCACACTCATCAGCTCCATAAATAAAAATTATTTCTACTCGTTATTCTAAAGAATACACCATTTCACACAATTAATTGTGCTACGATTCGCGTCAAAGAATTTTACACAATAATATGCTTCGCTCTACTTCTCTTCAAATATTTCCGAAATTAGAGCGCTGATAAAAGAAAAAGTATCCTACGAAAATTGCCTGCTAAATCGATTTACCATTTTATGATACGGACAATTCAGAAGAGCAACGAGACGAACATTTGAGTGTCCAAGAAACATCATTATACCTTTTATAGCATCGTCAGCTTAGAGCGAGACAAGCGTTCAGAAAAGATCATCCAGCATATCGTGCACGACGCAGCTCGGTTCCAAGTTCGATGAAACAGTTTACGGTATCGTTGCCATCGTTTCTGACAATTGTCTGCGACAATGGCGACCGGTGGCGCGCACGCAAATGGTGAAACACGATGAATCGGACTGGCGTTGTCCAAATAAATAAAAGTGAGAGAGAGAGGCGGAGAAGGTTCTGGCGCGTGTCTCTCCTCGGTTCGTTTGTATATCGGAGGTTGCGTTTGTTTGAACTTCTGGTCGCCGGGGGAAGGGAAACTCTTCCGAGAGACAAACGCGTGCCCGCAGCGATCTCCGGGGGTCGACCGCTCGGCGATTAGGCGAGTCGATAAGGGGGAACGAGCGAGGTATCGCCGCGGGCTCCACGGGATTTGTATCGGGAAATCCCTGTTTGCGGGACCCGACGAGTGGCAGACTTTCGCGAGACTCGGGTACGTGTATCTGCGCAACGTATCCGTTTTGCTCGCGATTCCTGTGCGCCGATCATTCTTCTCCACGTTTCTCGGGCGGATGGTCCAATTACAGGCTCGATCAAAGTGCTCTGATCAGCGTTTTCCGGTTGGCAAATTGAATTGTTACGCGTGATCCTTTCCCGGGCACAAAGACACTGCGAATTTCCTTCCCGGAGAAACGGTTCGAACGTTTTTAATTAATTGCTCGCGCGCCGCTCGCGTAGACGCGAGATTTCGTTTTGCCGGTTGATTGCTCGATCGTGTTTTACTCTGTCGATTTTTCTCCGGGGAAGAACGACGAGCGCAGCGATCGAAGTAGCAATCTTTGCGGTCAGGGCATTCGGTGTAGGAAACGATAGCAACGTTACGGGCTGTTGTACTTTAACAATGCCGGCTGCTGCTTTGTGCAACAATTAAAATCATTGCGCGTTCGTTCGCAGAGGCGCCAGGGAAGATTTAATTTGCCGATTGATTTCTCCATCATGTTTTTCCGAGCCAATTTTTCTTTGAACGGGGACACGGTAAGGTTGTAAATTGCGTATCTGTTGTGTTGCGCGACAATTAAAATCGTAGCACGTTTATATTTATTTTTGTAGACGCGACAGCAGATTTAATTTGCCAATTGATTTCGCCAACAGATTTTTCAGCATTTCTGGAACGGTAGGGCGAGCGTGAAGATCAAAGTACAGCGATCCTCGTGATCGAAACACCTGTGTGCGTGGTATGGGAGTGTTGCAACATTGTGGATTATTGCACATTTTTTTCTGAACAGGCTGCTGCTTTGCGCGGCAATTAACAAAAGCGACGAATCGAGCTTTGATTCCGGACGGCCAACGAAATTTCGCTGTGAAGGGACAATGGTCGTGTTTCGCCTGTCGGAGCAGTCATTAATCCTGATTACCCGGAGCCGCGTTAAATTCACCACTCGTTGGTAATGATGTAACGCGATCGCGGCGAATCAAACGCGTCCACAGCCGATAAAAATGATCGGGAACGTTTGCTTCCCGAGCGTGCACGCACCGGCCGGTCGAACCGGCAACAGTGAGTAACGATGGAACTAACCGGGCTGATTGGATTGATGCCGGGTGCGAAAATCCGGGCGCGGTTTTAGGCGAACGCTGCAATGCTATCGAACCTCCAGGGTCGCCTGAACGCACTTCCGGTACAGGGAAAAATATTGCTGTAACGAATGGAGCTTGTATCAACTTCCAAACGGTGTAGACTTTCAATTGAGTTATGCCGGGCCCGGGTGTGGACACAATTCGGATGCTGTTCTGCCTCCGTTAAAGCCGGGAGCTGTGAGGCCACGCCCACTTGAGGTATTGGGAGCCAAGACTTTCTTCGTTGCTACATTATTGCTACTTTTTCTTCTACACAATAGAAGAGCATTAAAGACTGCGAGAGATATCGTGGCCATGGTAAAAATTAAGAACAGCAAGGCCACGCCCACTTAGAGAAACGTGCACGGGGAGGAAGAAAGAATGTAATCTCTTATGATATATAGGAATATAGATAGAAGATGGAGTACTGTGTTGGCCCAATAAAAGTTGGGACCAAGGAAACCACGCCCACTATGACATTCTACATCAACAAAGATGAAGACAAACATCCATCTATCGCAAATATTTCTAATATCGATTACAGAGACCAAACCATGTCCCGGTTATACCATTGTTCGTGCTGAGAGTCCCGAAGCCCCGCCCGGCCACGCCCACTTAGAGAAATGTACACAGAGAGAAAGAAAGAAAGTAATCTGTTGGGATCTGGAGTTTATTGTGATAAACACACAGTTGATTTTAATAAGAAAACTAATTTATTCAAGGAGACTCGGAAGGATTCTTTTAACTCTTGATACCTCGATACTCTGGACGAGACTGACGAAAAATGTGCAACGTAAAACCGTTGCTTAGATTTTAAACCAGAAACGAAAGAAAAGGCCTGGGCCTGAAATATGTTTATGACACCTCCTCTGACCCTTAAGAGTCGAGGTACTGCCAGAGACCCATTGCTAAGACTAATAATCAGGCTCCGCGTTCCTGGCACTCTAAAGCGTTTCTCAACAAAGAGATTATTTTTGCTTATATATACAATTAGATATGAAAAATCCAACATAATCTCTTATGATATATAGGAATATAGATCGAAAATGGAGCATTGTGTTGGCCCAGTAAAAGTTGGGACCAAGGAAACCACGCCCCCTATGACACTCTACATCGAAAAAGATAAAGACAAACATCCATTTATCGCAAATATTTCTAATATCGATTACAGAGACCAAACTATGCCCCGGTTATGCCATTGTTTGTGCCGAGAGTCCCGAAGCCCCGCCTCCAGCCACGCCCACTTAGACAAATGTACACAGAGAGGAAGAAAGAATGTAATCTCTTATGATATATAGGAATGTACATCGAAGATGGAGCACTGTGGAGTCCCGAAGACCCCCCCCCCAGAGGACACTCTAACACAGAAGTAACAATATCGGAACGAAGACGCGCGACGGTGGCCATCCTCGAGCGTCCACCGATCCCGGGGCCTCGGTTTCGGTGCAATTAAGAAAACGATCGTTTTTCTTCGCCGCCTCTGCCGTCGGCGAGGCGACGGCTGGCTGATATTTTAATTAGGTAATTAGTCGGCGGCTGGTCGAATGGAATTCCAGCAACCTCCTCCGCGCCGCGTCTCATTAAACTTCCAAAATATGAACGATAGCGGGTCCTTCTTCGCGGAACGACTTTTCTTCTTGCGAACGAGCCCGCCGCCTCGCCTCTGGCGCGTCCCGACCCTATCAATGAAATATCCTTGTTTCGGGACGGGTCCTCGAATATCGCGTCCTAAAAATCGAATCGTCCGATCGGTCGGGGAAAGGTACACAGGTACAGAGCGATCGGATCGTGCGCCCCGTTAAATCCACAGAGTGCATCGGCGCAGGGTCCATGCAGCGGCGTGTGCACGCGATGCACCGGCCGCGTGTGTACCCGCCCCGGGGTTCGATGCAGTTGTTTTTGTTTTTGTTTTTGTTTTCTCTCTATCGGTGCCAGCGAACCTCCCCATTTGTATCGGGGAGCGAACACATTTTTCAGTTCTACGGTTACAGCGTCGTCGTCGTCTCCACGAGAGATCTCTACGATCGTTTCGCCCCGATTCGATCGACTATCGATCCCACCGAGAAGACGCGTTTCTATCATTAACCGGCGATCAATACGGTTTCGATCGTATTTATCGTGTCTCGGTATTCAACGTGTCCAGCCATTCGTCTCGGAGAAGCCGAGGATCAGAGAAAAATCGCGTTCGTGAAATCGGTAATCGGCGCCGATCTCGCGGAACAGGATACTCTTCCGGCTTCGATTAAAAGAGGACGACGTGGGTGGTGGAGGATGTCCGCGAGGCACGCTTCGCACCGACTGGCACCACCTGCGGAGATTCCTTGCTACCTCGGGACTTGGTTGCGGATTCGGTCTCTCGGTTGTCACGCAGCGAAAGAGTAAAAATGTCCGGGCAATGGTAGAAACGTCAGCAGAATTTAAGGGTGAGTAGCTGTTCTGAAATTGTTAATATTACTCAGAGTACAAGTACGTTTTTATTCAATTCCCATTTCTTGCAACTGAAACTCCGAATCTCGGAGAACGTTCTCCTTCTGTACAAAGATCCATAAGTGATCAAATTTGGATAAACGAGAAGATAAAATATTTAAGAATAATTGTACAGTTGTTGATGAACTCTGCCTCTTCTGGCTCGGGATGTTGATGAATTCACGAATTTCTTATTTTTACATACAGTGAAATAATTTATCTCTTCCTGTCCGTGTTGTGGTACATATTTCTTTAACACGACGGAATTATTTGTCCAGGTTATAAAATGAATTTTTACTTTCACATATTCACCGTAACCAATTTTATTAGTATCTGTAAAATGCAAGAAAGTTGGAGGGCTACTCAATATCACACATTTAATTTTTTCCAATTCTTATTTCATTAAATAACTTGCTTCGATTTTATGGAATTTTTGAGGTTTCTAGTTTGGTAGTCAAAGTGTTCAAATATTACGCCATAAATACAGCAGAATGGTTCAAAATTAGTGAAATGGCAGGAAGAATCCAGGATCATAAGAATTCATTTCTTTATACATGTCGCCGAGGCCTGGATGATAAACGTCGCGAAATTATCCCCACTACCGTGGGTCATATCCCGTGAGGAGCCACGAAGCCGAAGAGGATTGGAACACCGAGGAGTGTAAACATAACACGGTTCTGCTACGTCTGGCAAGACCCGCGTTGTTGACATATATCGAGAATAAAAGTGTGGCAATTGACGCGGACAATTTTTACTTTGCGTGAGGAATCACAGTCAAGCGTACAGCAAAAATGAGTGAACTGTTATCCTAGGATCTTTATTTATTTTACAACTATACCGCGAGGCTGAGGTGAAGTCTCTCAATCGTATGGATCGTGAGGAGGATCGTGGATCCACGCGAGGCAGTAACACGCGTGGATCTCGCGACAAACCAGCGTCGCAGAATTGCGGCCGAAGCGAGGCGAGTCGAGGCAAGTCGAGGCGCGGCTCCGCTCCATTCCGCTCCGGTAGGAGCGCCTTCATAAATATGCAGAACCAATTACGGCGGGGCCCTCCGCCGTCTCTTCCCTCTCCCTTACAATCTCTCTCCTCCTCTGTGCTCTCTCTCTCTCTCTCCCCCCTCTCTTTCTCTCTCTCTCTCTCTTTCGCTCTATCTGTTGCCACCGAAAAGGTTCGCAGCCCGGGCCCCCCGGAGCAAACGGAGCTTTAATTCGGCCGCATTTCTTTACCCGCTCGGAAATCACCGCGTTCTGGATCTCCCCGGCCCTTCTGTCCCCTGTCCGTCCGACTCCGAGGCTCGTTGCTCCTCTCCGTCTCTCTCAAACGTCCTCTCGGCCGTCTCTTTCGCGGCTCCGGTTTGTCTTCTCGCACGGCGACGGTGGTCCCCAACGAGGCTGCCCGCGGGGCCTCTTTTTCGCCGATTGGGGGTAACGTTTGGGGTAAACCGGCGCGGATACCTGTCGTTACCGATCACCTGGATGACGAGATCGAAGACGCTTCGATTCTCCGCCGGGAAATCGACGTGCCTCGTAGACATTCTTTCGGTCGTTTCTGACGCAGCTGCTACGCAAATTATCTCGAAGAAAACACTACAATATTTTGACCAGAACGTCTAATATACCACGCCTGAAGCTGAATTATGCAAGGCAGAAGTTTGGAGAAATTCACCCCTTGCCCTGCAATACCGAGTCTCGCTCGTGATGAAATTTGTGGATAGTCTGATAAATATGTACGTAATTAATTTCCTGTAAACTGAAATTCTATTTTGGCGTTGTGAATGTACAGCTAGTGGAGAACGTATAGGCATGCAATAGATATACATTTTCTACTTTCTTAAAGAAATTACGAATTACAAAAAAGTAACGGTTTACGTAAAATAAATCGTAGCGCAAGGGGTTAAAATCACTCTGCTATTAATTACTAAACCGCGGATTTTTATGCGAAACAAAAATTGTTTGCATCGTTTACGATGAACAGAAACCGAACAGTCTTCCTTGAAACATTTTGATAAGCTGGGACAAATACATAAATTCTCTCAATGTAACTACTGTTTTAAATTGTATCTACTTCTGTTTATTACAAATGCATAAAATCCGCAGTCTAATAATTATTTTATAGAAGAAGTGGACAAAGATGTAATAGTTTGGAGGACCTATGCGGAGTCAGGCTTATTTTTTCTCCGAGGTAATTTTTATCAGATAAGTCGAATCGATACTTTTCTTGTTGGAATTTATTATATAAATGGAACAAAATGAATCTTTTATTTCTTTAGAAGGAAGGATCGTTTGAATCGGCTTTAGATATACATTGTATGTTGCCCCGGCATGGGACCCTCGATCCTCTGATGTTCATATTGAACTGTTGCTCCGCTGTTTCATTTTCTTGTTTCATTCGCGACGTTTCTCTCAAACGGTAAAGACGTGTCTGACGAAGTGCTATTAGAGAACTTTTAAAATAAAAATCTCTATTCTGCATACTAAAGAAAAGAGTGTGCTTTGATTATATATACACCCATATCCCATTATTTTTAAATAAAATTGTATATACTGGTGTCGGCGTATTTTTGTCGGTTCATACACGACAAAATTGTCGACCAGTGTAATCGTACGGTTTCGATCATTGCAGCGCATCAACGTTTCCTAAAATTAGTTGCTCCACCAACAGACTTCTTTCACAGTGTCAGGGGTGAATATTTCGGATTATTCCCCCTCCCCGAACCGTTACGTTTTATCCACTGTCGAGGAAAAAGGCGGGCGAGTCGTGTTTCGCCGGGAGAGAAATCACCGGGGAGAAACGACCACGGGGAGCTACGTATCGCAAAACGACGACTCCTATCAGCCATCGCCGCGGATTCGATGAAACGCCGCCCCGACCCCCGGAACGAATCGCTGACGAGTTAATTAAAAGGAGTCCTGGGTCGTCGGACGATCGCCGACCGCGTATAAAAATATATACGCGTGTGGCAGCCGACGGTCCGAGGAATTCCGCTGGCGAGATCGCCACTTGTCTGCTCGTAAGAGACGGAAATTGGATTAGTATGATCCATCCACCCGGCGTCGGTCGCACAGAAAGAACCCGGGAATTGGGCATCGTCCCCGGGGAATAAAATTTAACGCGGCTGTCTCAACGAAATTCCAAACCTGTACTAATTATCTTAAATTAGGAGCTTTTAACACGTTGACCGCCGCCATATACGGCCGACCGAACTATTTGCCCGGATTGAAACATGATTCGATCAGTGTTCGTCATGCCAAATTGCGTGAACAACCGAACAATATTGAACTGTTCAGCATTTCGAATTTTCAATTTTTATGTCGTTAGCCCCGTAGTGACGTACTGACTATGAGGAATATTTCAAAATTGATTGTTAGACGTTTACGCGAAAAATTAGTAGATTCAATTGAGAACAGAACAATCATAACAGAAATTGAAAACCATTATTCTGTCACGTATCACGACTGTTAAGGGAGGCAATATTTTCTTCTTCTCTTAGATTATTAAATACCACCGCATCGAAGCGAACTGACAATTCATCGTCGTCCCCGAAGGGTTAAACAAGTTACATTTTATTGTATGGAATTTTTGACGCTGCTGCATCGGCAGAAAGCGGACTTTAATGAAAAATAAAAGATGTCTGCGTTGATCGGAAGATACAGGAGCCAAATAAAAATGTCTTTCTTGTTTTAATTACGATATTATGCCGAGACGAATGCACCGACAATGTCCTTAAATCGTTTCGATTGTCATTCCCTCTATGAAATAAAGAATTTTCACTGGCAAATAACGCACCTATAAATTGTTCGAAAGGGGAAAGAAATTGAAGCAATTCTCGAGATGGAGGACGAGCAACGATTCCGACAAAGCGGCGATGGTGAAAGGAAGACGACGGCGGTAATCGGGTTTTTCGAAAGGAAACTCCGCAGCGGAGAATCTCGTGGCGACGTGGGGGCAATCACGCGAGGGGAACGTCTAGCATTCGCCGAAACGTTCGCGGAATGAAGACGCACTTCTTCGAAGGATGAGCCGGGGAGGAAGGGAGTGACGTTTTAATTAGGAGCTCGCCGGGCCTCGTAGGGGAGCATTAATCGTCGAGATTTCGAGGGCGGTCCGCGGTGGTAAGGAAGGCATCGCGAGAGAAGACGAACAGGACCGTGGTGGTGTGGAAAGGGTGAGGAACGAGGGAGGGTCGGAGGGAGGGAGGGAGGGGGGCGACGACTGCACGAGGAACGCGGCTGTGAGAGAAGCGACCGAAACGAGACGAAAAGAGAGGAGAGAGGAGAGAGGAAAAGAGAAGAAAGAGGAGAAGAAGGTGGTCTCGAAACGGGGGGCCTGGCGCGGCGACCGGGTGGGAGATTACGCGAAAGAATTTCATAATATTCGGCGTTTAAAATTCTCGCATAATGCCGGTCCGGGATCGCGAGAGAGGGCCAACATGGAGGAAGATGGAGAGAGAGGAGAGAGAGAGAGAGATGGGGAAAAAAGAGAAAGAGAAGGGAAAAAGCGCGGCCCGGCGAGGCATGCGTCGCCCTTGGCGTCTTGGGATAGGACCTCGATTCTTGTTTGTTTTAGCGCGAGACTTCGACGTGCGCGATCCTCTCTCTCTCTCTCTCTCTCTCTCTCTCTCTCTCTCCCCTCTCTCTCTCCCTTTCCCCTCTCGCGCATGAGGATGCGAGCGCATGCATCGCCGCCAGTCGTCTTTAGCGCTTAGCCTCGCGATTTTTCTCTTTTTATCTCCTTCATCTTCATCGGGATCGGCCATCGATCTTCCGGCGACGTGTTTCCGGACGAGCACTCCGTTATTTCACTCCCTGGGAATCGGCCGCTTCCCCCTCCCCCCCCCCCCCCTAACGTCGTGCGGGATGTTCCACGCGACGCGACGCGGTCCGAGGCTTGTATCGCTTTTTGACGATTACACGGCTCTTCAGCGGGATCCACGGATCTTTCGCGTTTAATGTGATCGAATTCAGTATGTTCTGTTTGTTTCACTAATTACTCCATCGAAACAATTTCATTCTTCACAGTGGGCAATCGAATTATAACAGTACGAACAAATTCATCTTCGAACCGGATAATGAATAGTCACAATGATTCGAAGTGTTAAGCAGGATTACATTGTTTACTCGATGTATGTCCAAATCACGGGTCTAACCAGGGACATGTATCAGCCAGGAGATATTATTTTTTGATTCGCGCGACCTTACATTCCTCGGTGACCGAGGTCTCTCGAGCTGCGTGGCCCCTTATGGGGTATACCCCGCGGCAGTGGGGATAGTTCCGGGACTTTTATCGGCGAGGCATTTCGGACATATATAGAATAAACACTGTATAT
The DNA here is from genome assembly GCA_028454255.1 of Halictus ligatus. Lineage (NCBI taxonomy): Eukaryota > Metazoa > Arthropoda > Insecta > Hymenoptera > Halictidae > Halictus > Halictus ligatus. The sequence continues at coordinate 16,104,600 of CM052146.1, forward strand.
GCATTTATAGCAAACAGATCCAATTCGAAAGAGTGTAATGATTAAAAGAATTTAAGGGATGTATTGCTTTTATCCGATCGAATTAATTAAAAAACGGAGTTCCCGGAAAATGATTTATACAATGTTTATTTTGTACAAAAATCCACGGTCTAGTGACAAGAATTCAGATTAAACGGATTTTCACTCAGAAATCGATTGTTTAAACGGAAAATCGTCTAAAATTTTAGTCAACTAATGTAAATTCTTTCCTACCATCGTTTAAGCGACCAAGCCACATTGTCCAGTCTGTGTAAAATTTGCCTTACGTGGAAAATTTTTGATTAATCACCAATCCTAATGAGAGCGCTCATTTTTCTATACTCCTGTTGGTGGCTCGTTCCGTTGCTTGCAGGAGGAGGAATTGGGCTCGTTTCGTTTTTGGTGCGGAACTGAAGTCCGCAACTCTCGTGTCGGCGGGCAGGCGGAATAATCTTGTTGTTATTCCCTGATTGTAATTCACCGGGTCAATATTCGATATTCGAGTGTCCCTCTCGTTTTTCCGTGGCCGTGCCGGACAAAACAGCCCTCGGTTCCGCGCACCGCCGATTGCCGGTCTCTCTCTCTCTCTCTCTCTCTCTCTCTCTCTCTCTCTCTCTCTCTCTGACGGTGTTTTTTCCTATCTTGTTGCATGCGCCGGACGTAACCATTTTAACGAGAAATCAAATGACGGCGAAACGCTGTCGCGCGTCGCTCTTGTTTACACGCGTCGAGCCGAGTGGATATTTAATCGGTTATACATCAAGCGCGATGTCAAAAGTCGTTGCCGTGCACTCGCCGCCCCCGTGTTACGGGTTGAAAAAACGTGCCGGGGGTTGAAACTCGATCTACGTTCTCGAGGATCTTCGAACTTTTGTGTTCTTAACACTTCCCTGGTCCACCCGTCAATTTTATACATTTTTCACGCAGCGCACGCTTAAGTGTCCGCGGTTGGGACCGAATGCGGACACTTAAGTGGGGAGGCGACGTCAACTGGAGGAAGGAGGGGGCATGCAACTGTTAACCCCTTGCACTACGATGTATTTTACGTTTTCAGTGATCAAAACTTGTTTGTAATTCGTAATTTCCTAAGGAAAAGAGAAAACTTATGTCTATTATATGACGTATTAAGAATGCCAAAATAGAATTGTATTTCGGTTCAAAAGAAACTAATAACATACATATTTATTAGATTCTGTTCAGACTCTTCATCACGTGTCAGACTCGTGAAAGTAGTGCAAGGGGTTAACTGTTAACTGTGCTCTGGAGTGCACAATCAACGACGTGGACAAAGGTAGGAACACTCTACTATCCCCTCCAAGGTACCATTCAAAATTACTATAATTCAAAACAATTCCCACTTTACCAAATGTCTTCGTGTCGAGCAAACACGCTGGATTTTGTAAAGAGAAAAGGAAAATGGTCCAGTGTAACGAAGATATTGTAGACGAAACGAAATGTAAACAAAACAACTGGCAACTTTAAAGAACCACCACAAGCTAAAAAATTCGATTCACTTTTTTCGAAAATAGATCCAAACCGTTCATACGTTCGGCGACAAACGCACGAGCAAGATCACTTTGCAATCCGCAACCCTGTGTTCCAGGAAAAGTGACTCTTTCGAGCCGAAATCGACGCTCGATGCTCGCAAAAATTGGACCACGTTCGCCAAGGGACCGGGCTCGGTTCGAAGTGAAATTCTACGCTCTATGAACGTGGTTCTATTTCGAATTTGTCTCGTGTAATCGAATTCCGTGACGGTACGGGCGCGCGTAGAACGTTTCGGCAGCAGACGTCGCGCCGCGCCGCGCCGCGTCGCGTCGCGCGCCGTGGCACGGGTTCCGTCGAATTTCAGTTTATCCTCGAAACAGATTCCAGGAGCCGCGAGGTTCCGGTATTCGGGGAGCGACGATTACGAAAACATGGCGCAAGTTTTATCTCTCTCGCAAATTTCCCATCGTGGAAGACCGCCCGGGCCGGTATCGGCCATAACGACCAGGGGTGGCGGCCTCTACCCTCTGAATACAAATAAGATGTTCACGCCGGAGGGTCTCTCCGCGGTAAGTCAATAAAATGGTTAGTATCCCTCTCTCAATTCATCAACAATGTATTTGCATAATAAGAAGCGGCCTCTCGTCGGCTCCGCTCGGCTCTGCTCGGCCGGACCGATCCTCGTCGATCGTAAAACTCGTCGCCCTCTCGGCCTTCGACGATCCAATTTTATCGTCGCAGAGGCCGACGAAGCGCCGTTCGATCGGAAAACAAATTTCACGGGCTGTCAATGCGCGCATTGAATTAAAATGCCGCCGACGCCGCGGCGTGCGGCCGCTCGGACACCGCGACGCCAAATTAATCGCGACATCCGATGGAAATTGGATGAAAAAAATTAACCGCCGCGGGGAATCAATTATCGCTCTTTTTTTTTTATTCGGACCCCGAAACTTAGCGATACATTCGCGAACTCTTGTCCGCTCGGACCATCTGGTTTCTACTACGAATGTCGCGGTTTTAACGTTAAACGAAGATTACCCACTTCCGAATGAACTCACGGATCGAAACAAGCATTACTGAAATCAACATATTACGGCAGCGAATGAATTTAGTGCGCGAAAATCAGCCGGAAGCAATTTATTTAGTAAATGAAAACTGAGAAGTTAGGATTTATGATATTAATTACAGTTTCAAATCTCGCGCGCTTCGCTGATCGTAAGCGGATTCGGTGCACACGATTTATCGGTGTGGAAATTAATTTTCACATTTTGACAAATAATTCTGTCGGCCTGAGTTATGGGTGACGTGGCAGTCAACGTGTTAGAATATGTTTATGAACGTTTATGAATAGACTGCAAACTTTATGCAGTTGTTGCGAAAATGGGTGGATATAATTTCGAACAATAGATCGATCGGAAGAATTTAGGTATATCGGTACAATTAGCAAAGTAGCAATTTATTAAAACTGTTAAAGGGATAATTAAATTCTTATTCAATTTCTGTGCAATCAATTATTAGTTTATATAAAAATCCTCAAGCGTTTCAGAACAGAAAAAATGCGTCCAAACATGAATTCATTTTCTAGAAAATCGGCTTTGAAGATTCGTCAGGTTCTCGTGCACTATTTCCAAGAAGTAGAATTAGCATGTCATGATCAGACATGCCAGACATTCCTTATTCGTTAAATTTCTTCTTAATTAACGGAAACATAGCTACAATATGGAATACGTCCTTTTCGCCCATTTAACAAAATGTTTTTTACAGTGCCAAATGTATGTTTGCAATGGCAAAATAAAAATTGTCTGCATCAATTGCAAGAATTGGGAACCAGGTAGAACATTCTTTGTTTCTCCGAAACAATATATCGACATACTAAATTCTAGTACTATCAGATAAAATCTGGTACAATCTAATTTCGTCGTAAGTGCATAAAATCCGCAGTCTAGTAATGGCCGACGTGGATCAATGCCCAAGGATCTAACGACAGCGTTATCTTCGGCAGTGTTAATGCGAGGGAAAATATTGGAGAGCAGAAAGGAGACACGGGTGTCCATAAAGATTAAGTTTGGCCGGTTGCGAACGACGAAGAGAAACGTCCGTTGGCCGCGACAACGAAGAACTGGATGTCACTGCAGTATCGCGGCCTCGGGAACATAACGTTCTGGAACCGCTCGGTTCTCACCCCCTTCGGCCACCCCCTCATTCATCTCGCTGTCCGGCTATAAATTTCCGCGGTGCCTCTTAACGTGGCGAGCAACGCATCGGTTAGGATGTCCGTGGAAGGATGCAGTTCCCGTTTCCAGGTTCACACGCCGTGCCGCGCCGCGCCGCGCCGGTCTCCGAGCCCCGATTTTAACGCGCGTCCATGCGCGAACTGCAATTTCGGGCAAATGGCGCCGCGACCGTTTCCACGGCGTCAACGACAAACCACCTATTTCTGCTGGAAAACGCCCTCGCGCTGACCGCTGACAAACGCAGCTTTTCCTTGACGCGGCTCTCCAGCGATCGGCACGCGCATAGATTCTTTTTTTTTTTTTAAAAATTCCGATTTGAGGTTACAAGCTTGCGATTAGTACCCCATTGCCATTTTTGGTTATCGTTTTGAGGATCTTTGCGAACAATGGCAAGAAACAGAAATTCAATAGAAATATTATTGTTTAACCCCCTTGCTATGCATGTTTCTTCATAGTTGCAATGATTGGAATATTTTATAATTTTTTGGTATTAAAAGACGACTGCATGTTCACTTAAATGCTTAAACATTGACAACAGGGGAACTGAATGTTATGCGGATCTAAAAGATGTGAATAACGTTCATAAAAATATTTTGATTAAGATGTTATAGTTATATATGTATGATGTTAGTGTTATATATGTCCTTTTGCTATCAGCAGCCTAAATTATGCATATACGGAGCCAATTCATATAGAGTATTATCGATATCGACTCGATTCAATTTAATTTTATTGGCCATTTGATAAATTGCATGTAGTGACAATGGAGTTCTTAGTCGACAAGTTTCGATGGTGAAGGACTGCACTTTAATTACCAGCAATTTATTAAAATATCAATAAAGTTAAATTGAATGAACTCCGTACGGTGTGCGAACGCTATTGTGGGCCACTGTGTATTTCTTGTTTGCTATTTACGGTGACTTTGATTGATGTAACTATACGCATGTGTGTATAAATGCATACCCCAGTTCATCTATTTCACTGAGTCTCTAATTCCAAGCTGTGTGTGCACCATTTCAGGCACATGAGTCAGAAAATGAATATTTTCGGCTATTTATGGTCGTATGAAACACATCTTCACGGCAAAAACACTATTTTAAAAATGTACTATAGTTTCCAAAAGTTTACTATGATTATCATTAACAGACTATGCATTTTTATATAAAACAAAGATTGCCCAAATCAGATGTAGACAAGTTACATAAGAGCGCAGTTCCTCTTTGAAAAATTTTAATAAGCCGGAAACGACCAAGCTATTTTTCTCATAAATGTTTAAAATCCGCAGTCTAATCATCACTAATCAAATTTTATGTAAAGCGCGTAAGGAAAAAATGTAATAGAATATTTTAATCAATATTTGTTTGAGAAACAAAATCGGGACAAACCGGCAACAAAACCGGTTCTCCATCCGGATAAAAAATACATAATTTCACAACTACCCCCACCCGATCCCATGTAGCCAAAAAAAAAATCCGACTTTCAGAATCGATCAGTGTTTCCACGAATGTAGCGACGCCTTGATAATTGCGCATTTCGAGCTGCGTCGTTATTGCAGCAAGACTGCAATTCGAGTTTCAGCCCCGTTCTTGTTCAAATCAACCCCCGCGCGTCGACGGATTTCTTAGGGGAGCGAGGTCGAGGAGCGGGGCGCGACTTTTGGCAAATACAGGTGCGCAATCAACGTTCGTAAATCTAGTGTTAACGATGGTCGCTTGCGGAGCGGTTCGGAAATTCCGTCGAAACGCGAAGGGATGAAGTTGCGGGGAGTACAGGGGAGGGAGCGTTCGCCATCCACCGACGCGCCGCGCCGGTGACAAACGATCCAAACAATCGTTCCCGGTGGTGCGCGGCCGCGCGTGTTCTCCTTCGAGTTTGGATTCCGCTCGGAACTCGCCGGATGTCGATACTCGGTCTGGCGAGTGATAAATATGCGAGATGCTGGCGAAGATTTGCGAACGGGACAGGGGGATGATCTATCGGTCGCCGCGGAATTAATTGACATCAGGGGGGGGGGGGGTCCGAGATCCTTCGAGCGAGACCTCGAGTGTTCTTTGGATTTGTCCTCATCGCTTTCGGGAAGAGGATAAACGCTCTCGCTGGATCGACGGGAGATTTATCGTACAACCCCCGCGTTTCGGGAACATGCACAGCCCCCGCTGGAACCACCGTTCCGCGATATCGATGTCGAAATTTCGAAAATATACGCGGCTCCATATTAATCTCGCGGGCTGCGCTTCGAGCGCGTTGCGGCGAACATACCAGCCATACATCGCCGGCCGCGCTGAAAGGATTAAAAGCGTTGATTCCGTTTTCACTATTCCCTATTACCGCCGGCTATCCGCGGCTATCTGTTGGCCGTCGATCAAAATTGTGTAACGACCATTCAAGCCGCGTCACGGTCCCCAAGAACTATTGTTGCATGACGCGTTGCGTCGCGTTTCCACCAAAAAGAAACGGAAACTGCAAACCAACCGAAGCACTCTGCTCTTTAGTAATCGAAGATCTATCCTCTTTCACTACTACCGGGATTGTCCTGAAAATCTTTGCTAAAAATTGCTGATATTCACGCTGTTGTAAATTTGTTAAAAAAAAAAAGAAGACATACCGCGATCCAACTCATTTTAAAGCGTGAAACGTCTAGATTCAGAACCATTACTTACTTTTTTTACGTATTCCCCTCGTCTTTCTGGGATATTTTTACATTAGCTGGCAGTAGAGTGAAGGAGCATTGGTTTGTCCGTCGAAAATTTTGTAACTTTAATTAGCTATATGAAAGTGGGAATAATTTTATAATGTCCGAATCCTCCGTTCATTTGAAGATTGGAGATTTCACTTTAAATTAAATAGTAGCTACCGTTCAACCCGTTCTAAAATTCACAGTTCCATTTTTTGTAATTTCAAATGCGTATCATCTCGGGAAAAATTAATACTTTCAGAAACCCCTACGTAATTCTCTAAGCATTTTAATGTAGATTCGAAATAAATTCGTTTTTGTTCCCGGTCAAATGTGGACGCTAGGTGTCAGGCTCCGAATCAACTCCGATTAGATTCCTCGAATTATATTAGGCAACGCCATTTTGGATAGAAAAATTACGAAAAATATTTATTTAAGTATCATAAGATACGTTGGAAACAGCGCATCATTTGAAATTATATTATTTGTCTATACTCAACAAAATTGTTTAACTTGTATGTGCACTACTCGGACTACTCGTACAACTTCTACTAATTGTACGACTTGTATAACTTGTACTAATTGTATGACTCGTACAACTTCTACTAATTGTACGACTTGTATGACTTGTACTAATTGTATGACTTCTACAACTTCTACTAATTGTACGACTTGTATGACTTCTACAACTTCTACTAATTGTACGACTTGTATGACTTCTACAACTTCTACTAATTGTACGACTTGTATAACTTGTACTAATTGTATGACTCGTACAACTTCTACTAATTGTACGACTTGTATGACTTGTACTGATTGTATGATTTGTATAACTTGTACCAAGTGCAACACTCATACACTCGTATAACTTGGATTGTCTTTACTGTAAAATTGTATAAGCTCAATAATTTATTTATGTTTCCGGCCGTACCCCTTAGTGAAAGAAAAACGTTTCTCCGTCTCGCGGTTAATAATTATTCTGTTGCAACAGACCCGCCTTAGCGTAATTGCTGCCAGCTCAACCAAATTCCCAAAAAATGCTCCAACCATTCCGATCGAATATTCCCTAAACAATTTATAGAACAATCACCGCTACCAATCGTCTCGAGCATCCCCCTGCCCGCGGCGGAAGGGTTAAATGCATCAAGGAGACAGCCTGTAGTCCACGAAACGATTTCGCAAGCGGCAGGGTGCACGTGTTCGAATCCCTCGAAGCCCCGATACACGAGGAAGAAGCTCCCGAGCAAGGTGCAAGCTTCCGCAGCGATCTGGGAAAAAATCGTGGGTCATTCGTCCAGCAAATCGTTGGATCGTCGCGGCGACCTCGGTGGAAGAAGCTCGGGGGGTGGTTCGAGCTGGTTCGAGGCGGTTTGAGGGTCGTAACCCCTAGAAGCTGGAGCGTAACCCGCGATAACGTTTTCCATTTTCCCGGGGCCGTGGTCCCCGGGGAGAACCGAGGAGCTGCTTGCCAGGATCCAGCCGTCTTTCCCGCTTCCGTTTTTGAATTATGGCCCGGAGATATCCTGCTGGATACGTCTGCGGTCTGTTCGAACGGATACGCGGCCATCGAAAACCGGGAGCCCCTGCTTTCTTCGGGGAAATTCTCTGTACAGAGTTCGAGAGAGAGAAAGAGAGAGGGAGAGAGAGATCCGAGACCCGTTCCAGAAATTTATCCGATCCCGCTCGATCCCGTACATCTTCCCCGGCGAGAAACCTTTCTCGGCGATTGATGTCGGAGTCGCGATCCTCGCCGCGCCCCGCGAATCTTTTCAATTTCATGGACAATCTAATAGTTCGCTGGTCGCTGGAACACCCGGTGATCTGTCAGAAACGACGGATACCGAACCGTAAACAGTTTTATTAACCGTACGGTCTGTAGTGCCGAGTCCCGACGGAGATTTCGTGCGGAGTGCACTAAAAATTAATGTCTCGATCGTTTCCCTTGAATATGAATCAAATTTTATTCTTCTGCCAGCGAAGTGTAAGTATCAATCCTTATTCGAGGAGTACCGAGCCGTTTCGACGCTATTGGCCGGACTTTATGGAAGATAAAAATTGTCTACGTGAATTTTGTAATCTGAGAGTGAAGTTGCAAATTTATTTTCCGTAAACATGTCAGTATGAAGTTTGATTGGTCGGGGCTTGATATGATATATGAATGAAGTGTCTACTGCAGCGGTCCGGATAGTGCGCGACAATTTGGACGATTATTAACAAAAGGGCATTAACGGAAGCTACACGTGTCATGGTGATTTTAACAGAATTTTGTTGCAGAATAACAACCAACCTACACAGCTTCAATTTTGGTCGCTCTGGCGTGAACGATGAAGTATCTACCCCGGTGTGGTTGGGATAGTGCGTGTTCTAATTTAACAATTATTAACAGGAGTTACGACAAAATTTGCGTACAATAAATTGTACCGCTAGAACGATTTCATAGATCATCCTGGGAATTGTTTGGGAATTTTAGAGTCTGTGTGAATAATCTGTGGCTTAATTTCAAGTATTGCGGGTATCCAAACAGCGACAGTTAGACATGTTTGTATTGAACCTTGATTAATTTTATGTCTGATTTTTGGGGGTTCTGTGCGTTTGGGAAAAATATATATAAGACTGGCGCCCGGTAGAGGACTGTGACTGACAGCATGGTCGAAATTCGATGGGAAACCGAGCTCCGATCGGTAGACGGGATTGGTCGCGTTTTATCATATTTTATTATACATGGAGGATCCGTTCTCCGCGTTACTGGTTAGCTCCGTTTCCCCCTTGCTGGATGATAGAGTTTTCGATTTTTCCCCTGCGATATTTACCGATCGACCTGGGCGTTTCTCAGCGATCCCCGAGACCACGGACCTCGAGCTTTTAACATTTTACTTATCGAAAGTCTATTAGCTCATACCTAAAAAGAAACTTAGACAATCAACCTTCCATAAAAGTCAGAACATTTGGGTTTTGTGCTATCAGATATGATCAAATATTTCAACTGATAAATTCAATGCCGATCATAGCTTTCCAATTTTATGCATTCTGTTCCTTTAGAAGCTAAAATATTCTTATTGTTAAATAAATAGTGACTTTTTCGCAAAGAACGATTTAATCACGTTATTCGGGACGACTTCTTGCTTCACGCCAACAATTGCCGCTACAATTGAACAATTTGTGAAACCCTCTCGATCATAGATTTTTGAACAACCAGTAATTATCTAGAAAATATCGGCAATAGCAAGCCATTAAGAATTAATCTACAGGATTGATATATGAGCCCATTGTTTCAATGCAAACTTGTCGGTCCTCGTACAAATTGGTCGATATTTTCATTGAACTCTATTTTATAGAGCGTTGTTACAATTGCAAAAGAACCCGACAGTCCAGCAATTTTTCTTTTCCTTCTCACAAGGAGGTGACAGAAATTACGAAATCTTGAATATTGACATTCAACTTGCATCCTGTGGACCCATCATTTCCAGTCAGTGATCAAAATATTAGCATAATTTTCTAAAGTTAACAGTTTTATACTAAAACAATCAATTTCCAAACTAAGTTCAACATTATTCAATTCTCGTCATTTTTACATTAAGCATTAATATACATATATTATATATATCTCGTGAAGGTCATGTGAAGGTCATAACATTACAGATCGTTGGATTCGTCCTGACCTCGGCCATCATATAGCGATAATAAAAATACATCATTCCATTAAAAAAACTTCGATGACCTTGAAATCTCAAAAAATATAACCTTGAACAAATTTTGTTGCCTATCATAATATTTACCCCTCTGAACCAACTAATGTTTTTCTCCGAAATTTTCTTCTATCATAAAAAACAAGAAAGACATTTTAGATGATCGAATTAGTTCAGACACCCTATATATTCTTATAATATAGTTCTATAAATTATTATTAATAATACAGTGGGTCTCACTGAATCTTTCTATACCCCAGCACTCAAAGAAGAACCGAATATTAATTTCTCAAGAAGAAGGCCATGTACTCAAATCCTTTGTGCAGTTTTTTTTCACCATCAACCTGAAGCATTAAATGCACCAACACAAGTGCACATATAGCCAACTCGATCGAGATTTCGCAGTTCTTCAAGCCGTTTTCTGGACAGATTGAGAAAAAGCCGTCTCTCCGAACAGTTAGTAACTAATTATAGGAAAAGTTGCGTGGATCGTTCTGCGTGTTCCGTCGAGCGCAGACGCGCGTCACGGCGATTATGTTTTCGGCGTGGTATAATTACCAGCGAGGGAAGGAATCGAGGAGGAAGAGCGTTCGCCCGGTGACATGCGATTACGATGCTGCCGGATTATCGACCTGCTCATACATTGCGACGCTGAAGCAGGTAACGAGCAGGTGAGGCGACAAGCATAACGCAATTCTTAACACCTCGGAAACGCGACGAATGAGACTCCGATAATAGGAGCCAATAGATCCAAATCACAATGAATATTCTCTGTAACAGGAGATGCAAAACATAGTATACAGGGTGCGGCCGAATAACATGTACAAGCGGGCACGAGGCGATACCTAATGAGAAAATAATAAAAAAATATAGAATAGAATTTTTTCATCCGAAGCTTTGTTTTCGAGAAAATCCAGTTTGAAAACACAGCGAATACGCATACTATACTATACTATTCGATATTCATTGTCTGACGTGTATGATCGTGACCAGCCAATTCTACTTTCTACATATAGTAAAGCGCACGAACCAGGCGGATCTTTAAATTCAATTTTCTCGAAAACGAGGCGTCAAATGAAAAAACGTTATTCCTTTGTTCCGGTTTGTATTTACATGTAGAATCACCCCTAGCCCGTTGTACACGTTATTCGTCCGCACCCTATATACAGTAATATTCACAATTAGCAGAAGAAACGCGAAGACTATGTCGGAGACATTAACATAACCTCAAAATATTAAGCATTGTCATCGTTACCAAGTTTCATTGTGGTATCTTTCATACACAGAAAGTTCTAGTACGAAAAATAATTTGATCATATACAGCAACGAGCAAAACTTAATCGTTTATAACTCGTAAACGAATTAACCAATATCGATGAAAGTTTCAGCATAGATATAATTTATTCGAGCGAATGAAACGCATTCTTTAAATTTTCAATACAGGCTCAGATAAAAAAGCTGAAAGAACCAACTTTTACTATTTCTTCTGCGATTCCGACCAATTCAAATTTTTTTCAAAAATTTTGTACACCTTGTCTAATAAACTAATCCTTCTAACTTCTCCATAACATTCAAGTAATTTGATCTAATTTTTAAAAAGTTATGTTGCTGCAAATAGTGTAGACTCAGTTTTGCTCGTTACTGCATTTAGAGGACAACGTTGCTAAATATCGTTAATGGTACATTTACAATTCGATACATAACAAAATGCTTGGTAAAGACAATAAAGTACAGTAATTTCTCTATACCGGGTGGTTCACGAGAAACAGCCCACCTAAATAGTTCCGTGCGGCTTAGAGACAGAAGAGAATGCTAGAGAGTTAAAAGGGCCAAACACGGAAAGATGATGTGTATCGTGATCAACCGACCATACCAGATAATATACGCCAATTCAAATACAATGATCACGCATTTTAAAGTTATCATTGCTTTATCATAAATTTTCAAGTTCAAGGTTATTTGAAGGTCATACTGTACCACATCACCGAACTCGTCTTGACATCAGCTACAACACTGCGAAGTTAAAAATATATGGTGCTATTTAAAAATCATCGATAACCTTCAGAAAACCTTGAAAACGACTGCTATTTTTTTATATCACCATATTTTCCTCCTATAACAGCACAACTTTTCTCTCAAACACTTTCTTTTATCTCTAAACCTAACGGAGCTATTAAGGTGGCCTGTTCCTCGTGAACCACCCGGTATATGGCGCCAAGGCCTGGATGATAAACGTCGCGGAATTATCCCCACTACCGCGGCGTATATTCCGTAAGGGGCCGTTGTCTCCTGGAAGATACAGGACTCTGGCAAGACCCGTGTTGTTGACATATATCGATTATTCATTGCTTCCACATAAAAATTCTAACGTAGTCCTTAATTTGAGCTAATAATTTGATCGTCCACGGTACTTCTTAATTCTCGCTCGTACAACGTAGTTCTCGAAAGAAGCTGTGTTTAATATTTGAGAAAGATCCCGGAGCACAAGAGATTATCAAGAGAAGCGGGCGAGTCAGAAATTGGCACAAAGGACGAGCTCATAGAAAGAATTAAAAAGGACCTGTTCCCGGCAGCCTCGGCTGTTAGCTGAACGAAAGCGTTGATCGATGAGGGAGAGCGGGGTGGCGCGCTCTAACAAGTAGAAAATATCGTCCGGTGGAAAAACCGTGGGGAAACCGTCCGGAAAAATCGGATTGGCCGAGGGAAGGTGGAGTATCTAGGGTGGGTACAGTGTCTCGCGTATCGCGCTTAATAATCCAGCCAGTTAGCTAACGCGGCTCGGGTATAACGCGAGCCGCCGCAAAGGACTAAGAATAAGCGAGCCTCGATAAATCACGGTGCGCGAGTTCTCATAGTCCTGTCAACAAAAGAGGCAGAGCCCGCGGGATGGTCTTAGGCCACCATTCCCCCGGCTTAACGGCGTAGTCCTTGTGAGTGGCCGCAGCATCCTCTTGTCCTCGTCTGGCCAACGGGGACAGTCCCTGCCGTTTCTCGGACTCTCTCTTTCTCTCGTTTGCACGGTTTCGTTCTCTCACCGATGTTCCCCGTCTCTGTCCCGTTAACGTCCCCTTGCTCTGTCTCGTTCCTCGTCGAGCTCTCTCTGTATTTGGCGTTGGTTTGTTGAAGCTATAAGGGGCCGTAGGGAGGACAGAAGGGCAGCGGCAAGGAGTTGTCGACACTGAAGAAATAATGGTGCCCGTCCAAGTCGGAGGAGCACGTCCCGGCTGTGCCGTAGTCCTCGCCAAAATAAGACTGCCCCGGACTCCGTTTATTCTACCGCTGTCCAGGCCTTCTACCCCGAAAGGATAAATGCTTTCTACCCGGTCGCTTTATGAACGAACCTAAGTCCTATGCCGCAACTACTGGAATCCTGGTCTCGCGGACGCATGCGATCCACCTCGCGAGCCGATCTTCTTCTCCGGCATTCAAATTCCCCGCGCAAAACCAAACCACTCGAACACGCAGAACTCTAATGCGATGATCGAGTCCTGTTAATGAGCTTTGTTCGCTTGCGTCATTCAAATTCCCCGACAACAGCTTACGATTCGAACAAACGAGTTCTAATTAGCTCGAGACAATTGAATATTCGTCGAATAGCATAGAATATCCCGCGTAGCGCACCTGATTGAATCGAGATAATTCAAAATTTAATTTCTAATCAAAAACTAATAATACGATTCTTAAGTTGTGCCACTTCGTTTGAAATGTAGGAATTTATATTTCTCTATATATGTCGCCAAGAGCTGGATGATAAATAATCGCGGAATGATCCCCACTACTGCGGGGCATACTCCGTGAGGAGGTGTAAACTTCTGGAGGATACATGACGTGTTGTTGACATATATCGAGAATACACTGTATTACTTACAGAATACTACTGATTTAAGTTTAGTTATGTAGGGTTGAGGGTGTTCTGCTGATACGTTTAGATGCATCGACTTGGTGCCCTCTGCTTAGTCTATCAGTGTCCAGATTTTCTGTTGGAATACGTAGTACTGTCAGTAGTCTAAATTAATTGAATATGAGGCTATCGGGATGACAGCTCGTCACTTCGTCTGGACTCCATTTTCGTTATGACGTCAGTCTCGATACGGAACCAGATATACGTGATTATTAAACTGCAGATCTTATACATTTACAATAAACACGAGGAGTTGAAATGTGAAGCTGTATCGATAGACTGCAGATTTTTATGGAAAATTTTCTGTATCGGTAACAATGAACAGGTGCCAATCAGAAATAGCTTTCTAGCTTGAATAATTTTGATGACCTGAGACTGTTACATCGAAGCTCTTAAATTCCTTTGGTCCTGCTTTAAATTACACTTACTTATTTTTACTATAAACGCAGAAACCCGCAGTTTAATTATCATTAAATTCTTATTAAAGGAACTACATGACAAGTATATTAGTTATACAGGATGTCCTAAAATATTCTATCTCCTTGAAGGGCATGATTCCTAAGGTCATTTGGACTAATTTCTTCCTTTGCGAAAATGTTCTCGGCGGCTCTGTTAAGGAGTTATTAACGAAGAACACGGACCAATCAGAGCGCGGACCCGTTGAGCGTAGCGTTGCCATTGGCAGAGCCGGAATCCGTCCGCTACAGTCGCTCTCTGATTGGTCCGTGTTTTTCGTTAATAACTCGTTAACAGAGCCGCGAAGAACATTTCCGTAAAGGAAAAAGTTACTTCAAATGTCCTCGGCAATCGCCTTTTTCAAAGAAGTATTGTGAATTCGCGGCCCCTCACGGGACATAACCCGCGGTAGTGGGGATAATTCCGCGACGTTTATCAGCCAGGCCTTGGCGACACGTATAGAGAAATCCCTGTCCAACCATTTGGGGACACCCGGTATTATAACTATACCAGTTATTAAAAGAAAAGATAAATTCTCAATTGGTCACAGTATCTTGCGATTAATGCAGACAATTTTGATCGAGCTATGAGTAGGTCTATTAATTTTCGCTCGAATCCCAACACGTACATTCTGAAAGAATAAATGCTTCCTATTCAACGAAGTAACATGAACGAAGCTAGCTCTCACACTGGGGTCCTGGAATTCTTTTCCGTTTGTCATTCGAGACTTCGAGTTTCTGCCACGAAGAGCATGCAGTTGAAACGCGGAGAGCAGTAACGCGATAATTACGGGCGTCCGGTTAATTCGTTTTGATGCATCGACGCGACTGCAGGCTTATCTTAAACAGTCTCCAAGAGGGCTACGGGAGGAGGGGGAGAGGGAGAGAGGGATGGAGAGCCGACAGAGGCCACAAAAAGGTAACCGGCCAGGGGACAGGCCGGAGATTACCTCTCGCTGCATCTCGATTACGAGGTAGTCCTCCCACATCGGGAACTCTCCTTCTGCTTATCCTCGCCCTGGGGGGCTCCCCTTTGAAGCCCGACTCATCTACAATCGCAATCTCGGTCCTGCGATCTCTCGTTCTCGTTCTCGGACGGTCCACGGACGTCGGAAGGCTGTCTACCGCCTCGCAATATACGCGGATATTAATATCGCCGAGGACAAATTATGCAATAATTAGCCGGGGTATCGGGAGTGGCCGACAGACGACGCCGATGTCGATACCGGATTCATTAATTTCAGGTTTCGAACCGTGACTCGCGTCGCTCAAGATCCCGTCCGCGTGTCAAACGGACGGATATTATTAACTGAATCGCGACACCGCTCTTTCGCGAACTTCTCGCCATTTTTCTGCTAATTTTTCATGGAACGCCTCATCGAGAACCGGTCCCTCTTTTAGCGGACAGCTTTCGTCCCGATTTATACTCGGTAATTTTTCATCTATCCAGATTTGAGTTTACCCTGTACTTTGTCGATTATACCTCGAGGGGATGCTAATTATCTTCACAATTTTTCTATTCTGTAATTATTTGATTTGTCATTTTTGTGCTGCTAGATCGGCCAGGGGCTCTTTGTAATTTTTTACCGGTCGAGATAATTTGAGTATAATTTATCATTTCTTCGCGAGTATTTTGTTATGAGTATTTTGTTATGACACCGGATTAGTCACGTGACTGAGCCGTAAAGCAGAGTGGGAGACAAGTCTTAATCCTGTGACTCTTCGAGTGTTTCTAACTTAATTTTCTATTGCAATCTATTGAGATCATTTTCTCCTGAACTTCTCCAGTTAAGCGCCAAGCGAATTTATCTATTCTTTCAGTGGTTTATACATGGATCATTAACGGTGTCCATAAGGTATATAAAACGGTATTAACACAAAAAACCTGAGTGCATCGAAGGAAACTTAACAAAACGTACCACGAGTAACACTCACGCGTAAGCAAGACAAATTCTACCTAACAACATAAACAATTTACAAAATAGTCTGCATTCTGCGCAAAGATAAATAAATTCCACTAACGAAATTAAAATTCCGAATTTACGTTCACGTGGATCTCTGTAGCAACCAAATTTAATTGGGTCTTCAGGGGATTCCAAGGAATCATCTGAGGGTCCGAGGCGACCCAGCCGTCGGCAGAGGGGATCGTGGAGAGCCAGCGGAGATTTAGCGAGCGTATTTTCGAGACGGAAACGTTTCTCAACGCGAAGAAAGCCTCATTACTGTTTCCGTAGCGAGGCTAATGAAACTTTTCCCGAGGCAAACGTATCTCCTCTGCCATAATAGCTCGTCTCCCTGAATTTTACGTTCAATTGGCGTGCCATGCCGACGCGGCGCGGCGCGGCGCTGCGCGGCCCGGCGTCGCCAGTTTTCCCTTTCCGCCTTCAGCTCTCTTCTCCGGGAGACTTCTCGGAAAGCGCCTGGCTCTAATCTGATTACGACTTATTACGACGTGCCGGTGTTTCGCGAGTCATTATCGTCGGATTTCGCAGCCGCCACGGAAACGACCGGGCGTAAACGACCGGGGCGTCGTCGTCGACGTCGAGAGTTTCGTCGGTCCCGACGGATCCGCCCGGATCCTCTCTCTGTTCCCCCTGCTTTGAACCGGGTCACTGGTGTTCATCTCGAGGCACCAAGATGGAAAGATAGTGCCGGGCAACGCGACATGGATCTGATTGTTCATCGAGCACTGTTCCTTCTGGCTGAAACGGTTTTGGTATTAGGACTCTCGAGACTTTCATCATTAGACCGCGGATTTTATGCATTTATCACAACAATCAGTATGTACGATTTGACAGGTTGACCCATATGTGGCTGACGGAATTATTTGTCCAGGTTTTAAACCGAATTTTGACGTTAGTATGACAATTGTACCGAATTTGATTAGGACCTGTAAGATGCAAGAAAGTTGGGGTACTACCGAACCAGTCAAAATGACTGGTGGATGATTTTTCCTTTCACGATTAGCGAAACTATGAAAACGTTTTCACGAGAAATTTTTTAATATATCCTAAATTTATAATATAATATTTAATATATATATTTAATATATACACCTTAGCAAATTTAATCTTGCTGATATTACAAAGGGATAAGTCTAAGTCACGTTTAGGGCTCGGTAGTTCCAGTGTTAATTATTTTCAATTTTTATTCCACTAAATAACCTACTTTGATTTCATGGGATTTTTGAAATTTCTGGTTTGGCAATCAAAGTGTTAAAGCAGTAGACATATCAAACAAATTTAAAGACATCAGTGGATCAGTTTCAACTCAGATAATTAGAAGAAGGAAGAAATGTTTATTTGGCCTCTGTGTCTTGCAATCGTACACTATTTATTGTAAACGTTTTATGTACCATTCTTTCAGTGCCTCGATTTTACTTGAATATTTCTTATATTTAATTAGAACTTTATTACCATCCAGAAGGTGCAAAAGGACTATATGGCCAATAGGCCGGATAAAATACAATACAATATATATGTTCTAGCTTTGGAGCACCGTTTTCGGTGCTCGAAGAGAGCGTTTCGGCGGCGATAGCGACTCACAGGTGGCTCGTGGGCCAAGTTGTCAAAGCGGTCGCAAAGGAGCGGTATTTAATAAACTGTAAATTCCGAGGCGCGATTACCTGGTAGGTGAAAGAAGGCGAAAACGTTTACCGGGGCGTTTCGAGCGACACCGTTCGCCGAATTCGGCTGCCTTTGACGGGGTCGCAGTCGCGGGACGTAAAAGGGAAAGTCAACGCGACCCGACAGCCGAAACGGGGAGTCGTCTGGTGGAAGAGAAATGGAAATCAAGATGGACGAAGCGGGAGAGAGAGGGAGAAAGAGGTACGAGGGCGAGGTTGGCAATTTGCTTTGAAATCCCCCGGTTTCTCTCTGGAGTCACTCGACTTTCCGTCTCTCTTTCAAACCAACCCTCCCCGGTGGCTGTTTCCCTTTCTTTCCCTCGGCGACGTCCTCGCCCTCTGGCATGTCTCACCGCGTGCCAGCTTGCTCGACGCGGCCATCGTTCTTCTTCCATCGTCGGCTGACAGAAATGTATGTGCACATCGTGATCCCGTGCGCCACGTCTCCCCGCCTCTTTCGCGGCATTAAAGCGGATCCGCGACGGATACCGACTGTTTGAGTTACATTTGAATTAGGCGCTGGCAGGGGACACTCCCGAGCTGCCAACGGGTCAAAATTCACTGGGACACCAGCTTCAATGCGACCGGTGGCCTTCGGCTTCCGTAGATAAAGGATTTCGGCCCGTTTTTAAAACGGCCATTGTTAACTCTTCAGCTTCCCTCATCCAGCTTTCAACCGAATTTTTATCCTTGTTGCGACGAGGATTAAATATTTGAGCGATGTATCACCTCTACTGTGAATCAGAGACTGTTATGAGTAGCTCAGAATTTTTCCTTTTTTTTTTACAGGGCCGTCGTGTCAATAAATTGATGTTACATTGGAATCAGTTATAGGTGTTTCTGTATACTACCGAGAGAAAATAGGAGAAGATCTTTCTGTATTACTGAACCCATTAGTATTCCAATTAAGATTTAGGTGTCGCGATTAAATTGTTCTTTTGATCGCAACGAGGGTTGAATTTGAGATTTGACTTTTCTGTCGCACAAAGGTTTTCAAAAAGTAAACAAGTTTGTACCGGAGCGAGAGACTCGCGCTTGTACGAGCTTACGTGTGCAGGATTTACGGTCCAGACAGAGAAGTTTTCGCGTTTGTAACGGACGGATTAAAAAACAATCGCTCCCGTGGAACAGCCGGCGAAAGGAGGAGATTGCCTCGTGAAAATTCGTCGCTCAATTTTCCGGCGGCGTTAATGGTTCCCGAGCAAATAGGTCGGGGCGACGTCAAAAGATCGGACGGATACGAGGCGGAAAGACAGGCGGCGACGAAAGGGATGGCGAGCGCACCACTATCGCGTACAGAGGCAGAAATTACTATGAAACTCGATTTTCGCGGGATGTCGAGAGAGAGAGAGAGAGAGAGAGAGAGAGAGAGAGAGAGAGAGAGAAGTGCGCGCGTGTTCCTATCCGCGGTTCCCATTTGCCCGCGGAAAACCAACTCGTGGGTATACTCGCGTTCCTCGAAGTCCTCGCGAATTGTTTGCCGACGAACAGGACTCGCGAAAATTCCCCCTGTTGAATTCTTCCCTCGCGAAAATTGTCTCGGAGGAACTCAGCGGTGCTTAATCCTTCTATCAATATGCAAAATATTCTACTTTCAATAATATTGTAGTCGTCAGACCTCTTGTTAATGCTACTGTTTGTAGTCCTTAGACTTCATAGAATCCATCATTTAAAGGGACATTACACTTTCTCGAAACAAATATGTTAAGTCTTTGGGTACAAGAAAAAATTTTTATATAATTTTGTAAATAGTGTTTTATAGGATTTTTTTTACAGTTTCGTGGAGGTCATTTTAAAAACTTTGATCTGCTAGCGTGCACGATTGCGAGTCACTGGAACATTTGTAAAAAAAAAAGAATTATCCCTAGAGGAAGTATGCCTATGGCCCCAGTATAGACTACGATTATTTTTTTCGAACAAAAATTTACAAAATGGTGGACCTCAAAAGTTGATGGTCTCCAAAATAGCATTTTCTTCTTAAAACCAAAAAAGCGTTAAACGTTCCGCAATCGTGCACACCAGTAGATCAAAATTTTTTAAATGACTTCTACGAGACTGAAAAAACCCCTATAAAAAAATCATTTACGAAATTATATAAAAATTTTTCTTGAATGTGAAGGGTTAAGATATATGTCAAAAAAATTACGGACTCAAACAATATTTTTTCATTACTTCATCAGTCCTATAAAAATTATTACAATTTATTCTCACAACGATGTAATCGTTGAACTGAATAAGACGATAAACGAGGCAAATAAATAATATGCCTACTAATTAAAATGTATGGGACGCGCAATATTTCAGCCGGAAGAGTAAACTGGACATCGAGGTACGCGAAAAAGCATCGCGGGAGGATAGATACCGTCCAGAACGGGTACCACGGACGGTTCGAGAGTTCATTTCGCGGGAAGCGACCGATATCCGGAAAAATGGGCCGCGCGCGTGGCCTTATCAGCGATTAGAATGCTGTGTTTGCTAAGCACTGCACCATAAACCAACCGGTAACGAGACCGTAACACGTTACAGCGGGGCCGTGGGGGCAATTTCAGCGACGATTACGTCACAGGATCAATATTTGAAACCCTGAGCGCATTGTTTGCAAACGATCTGCCATAATAATAATGATTTTGCTGCGAACTTCACCGAAATTCGATTTGCCCCCGCCCCCTTTGCTCCCGTTGTCCTCTCCGGGCACGGCTCCGCTCTGCTCCGCTCCGCTAGACCCCGCCCCCGCGCCGCCTCCACCCTCCTCGTCAGACCGAATCGCGATAATAGCATTATCCCGGATAATAATATTATTCTAGCCGCCAGTATTTTCCAGCGATTAGAAGTAAATTAGTGCATCGACACGGTCCTCTGCAGCTGCGAATATTTCGCGCTGGTGGCGCGCGACGAGGCTGAAAGCGGAGCCGGGAAAGACCCGCTCGCTTTAATTATTGCCGCGATATCAGTGACGGTGGTTTTAACACACTTCGTTATCTCGTTAACTCCATGAATCTATCCATCTATCGACAATCGCGCAAAGGCCGGCCGCACGGAATTCGTCGATGGGATTATAGAAAAGGATTATTCTAGTAAAATAGTTTCGCTCCGATTGCTATTAATCACCGTGCTACGGTAATCGATACCGTTTTAACATCAAATCATCTCTCTCTCTCTCTCGCTCTTCGTTTCTCCATCGTTCGTTAGTTCAGTTAATCAATTGCAAATTGATTTCTTTTTAATATATTATTTTACTGTTACCAGTAACGCTATCGTATGTAATCTTGAACGAAATTTGGTACATTGTCACAGCTACTGAGCTTCTAAAGTTGAGCCTCTCATAGTGTGGTAATATCATGTCGTTTAATTGTTCCACCACTACAGATACACAAGAAAAATGTACCTCCCGCCATACATGGAACCATCGTCTGAACCTAAGAATGATTGACCTACGGAGAATTAATATTCAATTTCTCATCATACGTTCATAAAGTAAGGAGCATAAAGAGGAAATATAAATTGTGATCATTTACAATGCGCCAGTTTTCCACGGCATGAACACTTTGATAACACGTATTGTTGACATATATTGAGAATTCACTGTACCTACATTTTTTACACATTCTCAACCCCTTGTGCTACTATTTATTTTGTGATTATAATGATTAGAAACTCTTCATCGTTCAGAATTTCATTGGAAAAAAAAGATTAGTTTGTATTCATTGTATGCCTATGTATTCACTAAAGGATGTATATCAACTACAATAAAATAGAATTTTATTTCGGTTTAAAGGAAATTAATAACATACAGTAACGGGCAAAACTGAGTCTACACTATTTGAAGCAAAATAACTTTTTAAAAATTAGATCAAATGACTTGAATGTTATTGAGAAGTTAGAAGGATTAACTTATTAGACGAGGTGTAAAACATTTTTGAAAAAAGTTTGAATTGATCGGAATCGCAAAAGAAATAGTAAAAGTGGGTTCTTTTAGCTTTTCTTACTGAGCCTGTATTGAAAATTTAAAAAATGTGTTTGATTCGCTTGAATAAATGATATCCATGCAGAAAATTTCATTGATATTAATTCGTTTTCGAGTTATAAACGATTAAAAGTGCGATTTTAAGTCGAAAATCGTGCAAAATGGCAATTTTTCCACTTTTAAGCGTTTATAACTCGTAAACGAATATATATGAACGAGTAACCGAGTATATATCAATATTGGTGAGATTTTCAGCATGGATATAATTTATTCGAGCGAATCGAATACATTCTTTAAATTTTCAGTACCGGCCCAGATAAAGAAGCTGAAAGAACCAAGTTTGACTATTTCTTTTGCGATTCCGACCAATTCAAATTTTTTTCAGAAATAATCGTTCTAACGTCTCAATAACATTCAAGTAATTTGATCTAATTGTTAAAAGGTTATGTTGCTTCAAGTAGTGTAGACTCAGTTGCGCTCGTTACTGTACCTACCGCGGCCGGAAATACAGTCTTCCCGTGGAGAACTGATCTGAGGCCCATAAAATATCCGTCCCGGGGCGGCAGCGGCGTCCTTTTAAATGTAAAGACCGGTAAACGTTGTTCGTCCCCGGATACGTTACAGCGGGCGAATGAGTCCCGTGAGGTGGATCGGCTTGGAAACTCGGTGAAAACTCACTTATCACCGACGTGTCCGCCTCCGAACCCCGGTTCCATTGCGTCGTCCGTCTGGAAATTAGCGGGAACAGCTTAAAAAAGTTCCTCCGGCAGCCGGTGTCTTCCGCGGTGGTCCACTTTTCCGCCGCTTTCCACCTGGGACTCTCTTCCACCACCTCGGCCCTCGGTTAAGAGTGATTCTAATTATGTTAATTAGTCGGTCGACGTTGCCTGGCTCGCGGTTGGAAAGTTTGCTCGTTCCTCCTCTTCGGGGGGTGTCGTCTTTTCGTCCTGCAACCCCTTCTCCTCCCCCGTTTCTTTGCCTGATCCGACCCGCGGCCGTGTCACGTGAAAATTCGGCCATGAGGTCCCTCGTAAAAGGGATTTTCCCGCGGATTGCCGCAATTTTAATATACCCGGACTCCCCAGCCCCCTCTCCGCGCGTGTAATCCTACTCCCCTTTATTAAAACTAGTTATCACTTTAATAATTGTCGGGCTTTCCATCGTGTTTAGGGGCCCGGTATACACAAGCGGGGGCGGTGCTCGCGAGATATGAAAATTTACGGCGTTTATGGGACGGGGCGCGAGAGCACCGTAAGCCGGTGAATTGATTGCACGGATTCCGCGTGATTAAATTTCGTTTGATCCTGCTGGGTCCGGGACGTACGCTAGTTTGCACCTGGAGTCGAGAGTGAAAGAGGAGAATGAAGTGCTTTATCGAGATGAAGAGAATAAGTGGGAGAATTGTTTTGTACCAGTGATTGTCATGTTTAAGAGGCAAGGCTAGTCACGTGACTTTCGCAGAGTCACCTGGTCGGAAACTGCTGCATAATTTTCGTTCACAGCCTTCAGACACAGGCTTACGATCCGTCTTGGTCTTGGTCCTACAAGTCGTAATTCTGTGATTTTTCGCCTAATTTATTTAATTTTAATTTAATTTAATTTTAATTAATGGAGCGTATAGAGTCGTTGGTAATAATGAAACGGTTAATAGTGCAAATAACTTTATTTTAACATGTGATCCTTTCTAATCTAGTGAATATTGTGTCGTGCACTATTTTCATCGTCTCACCGGAGGATTAGAAAAAGAGTTGGGGGAGGGATAAGGGGAAGGAGTGTGGTAAACGGTTACAAATTTTTTTTCTAATTTGTAAATTGAAACACACCCACGCATATGGTTCTCGATTAATAGGAGGCTTTAATCGGCCATCTACTTCTAGATCCTGAAACTAGGGTAAGGGACGCAGTTGCTGTACCTGTATGAATTACACTTACCTTTACATCGAAATAAATATTAAAACAGAGATATTTAATTTTTATCGTTGATACCAGTTAATACAGTGTTTTCCCGATATATGTCAACAACACGGATCTTGCCAGCGACATATATCATCCAGGAGATACTATTGCTCTTTGATCCACGCTGGACCCCCTCCCCTCTTACCCCTTGAAATCCTTGGACACGTGTTTTACACTTTCTTCATATCTTTCATACTTTTCGAGATATTCGGCTGGAAAGCTTTCGAATGAACACCCTGTATGGAGAAATCACTGTGTATACGTTATATCTCGCCATTTTAACACTTTAACGACCGCACGTCTAAGCAATCAATCGTCGCCAGGGGCCGACAGTATTTTTGAAGAATTAATTTGAAAGAACTTTTTTAACCCCTTGCCTAGTTTGCATATTTAGAGTCTACTAAATATGTATATTATTAGTTTTCTTTTGAACCGAAATGCAACTCTATCTTGGCATTCTTAATGTACAACTATTGAAGAACATATAGGCATACAAAAAGTCGTGATCCCTAAAAACGTAAAGTACATCGTAGTGCAAGGGGTTAAATTCCCGAAAAAGTTAACATAAAACACAAAAACAACAAAAATTTACTATTTCTCAATATAAATTATAAACAAATTTAATATTTTTCCTTTGTACGATAATTATTAAAGCAATCATCTACATGTAATAGTATTTTACATGTCTTACACATAAAATAAGTAGGTTTTCTAATTTTCTTTGCATAGCAAACATGGCACGGTTGTTCCGGCTGTCACACACATGTTGTGTGAGCGGTCGTTGAAGTGTTAATATTCTTTATGCTTCAGAAATCCGTATGATTAATGGGAACAGCGATTGGTACCCCCTCAGTAATTGGGTGGCCACCTTTCCGCCGCAAAAATCCACAAGGCCTTACGCCTATTCTTCCACAGAATTTATTACCCGTTTCCCGCGGCAATTGAACCGGTGCACAAGGTCTGCGCGTTCTTTTCGACGTCTGCCACGGTGTTTTACCTTAAAGTTCGTCGCGACCGTTGTCGAACTTTATTCGGGAATTTTCGCGACATCGAGAGCCGCCGAGCAAGTCGGCTCTGTTTTCGGCTGTCGGGGACCGCTTTCGTTTTCGTCTTTAACAGGAATCGGAGGCAAGAATCGAAGGGGCCGCGAAGAAGGAGAAGGAGAGAGAGAGAGAGAGAGAGAGAGAGAGTGATGCAAAGGGAGGAGGGAGGTGAGGGAGAAAGGAAGACCGACGTTGCCGGTGCAAAAAGAATTCGCCGGCAAATTCATTTCCTAATACGTAGCATCGACGCGGTCTAGAATTCGTTCGCGCCAAAGGTTCATGTTAAAATCCGCCCGGGTGCTTCTTCGAAGGTGCTCCGGAGCCTCGTCGAAGAGGCCCGGAGACTCGAGGATCCGGTAGACAAAGAAATCGGACTGCATAAGAACTGGAGGATGCTTGAATAATAGAATGGAGAAGCGGCTCCGGGCCAGGGGACAAGGAGTATTAGAACCGGGGCGTTGTTCGTGTAGCAAACTTTTCCCGGCACGCCGGGGCCGCGAGCCCGAGAGCTGGCGTCACGGCGCGCCGCGGCGCGGCGTCTCGATTTCACTCGAAGCCTCGTTGAATTATTTCGGCCGATCGATCCGCCCGCCCCGCGAATCATTATCGTTTTATGCCGGCAGCCTCTATAATTCGCGCGAAAATGCTCGGGCTCGTGCGATTCAAATATTTGAACGATGGCTTATATCGGAATTAATCGCGGGCCGCCGCTACAGCCCCCCGCGTTTACAGTCGCGGAACGCGCGATTTCATTCGACTGATTTACAAGCGTTACACCGTAATGAATATTAAACGACACAGCGCGAAAATTACCGCGAGACCGTTCCCACCGAACGGGATCGCTGTTTCCGCGTTAACGCGGATCGCCTTAAAGGATCAAAAGCTTCGCGAGGCTTGATAACGAACGCGAAGACCGGATGCCTGATATTTTTTAATCCCGCGACGCTACGGAGGGAGCCCCGAAACACGCCGGAATAAAATGTAACTCGGGGGTTAATGCAATCCCGTTTCATTTGCCACGCGACAAACAACACGACCGGCGTGTCCGTAGTAATTCGGCGAGCCGCGTGGACAATTGGCAAGGAAAAAGGCAAAGAGAGAGCAAGAGAGAGAGAGAGAGACAGGGATGAAGACTGAGAGGAAAAAATGGTGACAAGCCGCAGGTGCAGGAGCGTGCTCTATGATGAGCTCGCGCACGGAACGGCTGGACCTCTCGCTAGTCATTATGCCAATTCGGGATGCAAATTTATGATGATTTAATACGAAACTGCCGAAGTGCCAGGGCCGTGCGAGCAGCGTTTTTATCGTCGCCCCGTTGTAATTCTTTCCGTCGCTCGTCGCACGGTCCCGGAAAACCGTCCCATCTTTTCTTCTATTCTTCGCGGAAATGGACGCGGAGTCGCGACGATGCGGACAAATGTACGGCGTCGCACTTCCCTCTTTCTCTCTTTCTCTCTCTCTCTCTGCAAATTACTATTTAATTCGACTCTCGCGATACCGAACTGTTCCATTTATTTGATTCGCTGTCGCAAGCATTTACGCTCGAAAAATCAGCTAATCGCGCGCTCGGTAATTTGTGGCCAGCTTCTGCAATCTTCCCTGCTATCTTAATTTCATTTCAGATACGCGACTTTTTACGGTATCCTGTTTCGACAAATCGAGAACTGATTCGCAATTTTTATTCCATTTCCTCGTGACGATTGACCGTGGTTGTTTCATTTATGCATCGATTATTCTTGCTCGTCGATGTATCAATTTTATGTTGGCCCGGTTGTGGAATGCAGACTTAATGGTTCTTTTAACCTTGTTTCAGGAATACGTTGTTCCGTATGCTGTCTGTAAATATTGAAAGCTGATTTTTAATTTTTATTCCATTTCTCTGCGTCGGTTGGCCTTGATGTTTCATTTCTGCATCAATTCTCGTATTTGCTCGTTGGTGTTTCAATTCTATGTTTTCGTGGCTGCGCAACACAGACTTAGAAATGCTTTTTCAATTTTTATTTCGGGAATACGCTCTCGCATACGCTTTCTATATACGTTGAAATCTGATTCGTAAATTGTGTTCTGTTTATGTACGTTGATATGCTTCACTGTTTCACTATATTGTCCTAAAATTCGAAACTATTAGGTCTACCGGAAAGTTCTGTCCGATAGTGTCACGCCAAGTGACACTACAAGTTGAGTTCGGTTGACTATCATTCTCTTGATCATTGCATTTACACACATGTACTCTCCTAAAACGACGGAAAGTATATTCTACAATAAATATTATTAAATGTGTAAAAGAAATACGATAAAGGTTATGTAAATTTATCGTACTCCTTTTAAAACTCATTTTAAATTAGATACGTATTGCGCACGTCTGTAGAACAAGATGGCGGACTGACAGTTGATAAGAGTAAAGACAAAAGAGAGAAAAGGGACGCGCGTTACAAAATCTAATTGATTAGGATTGTCTGAATAAAGTGTCACACTCTTACATAAATCTTTGTGGAATAATAGCTTTTACTGTCGTTTCTTGTGTTTACAGGCAAGAGTGTAACCAATGTAAATAATGTAAATAATTATTGTAAATAGCGAATAAAACTTCAATCTTGTGTTTACACTGAAACTCAGTTTGGTTATTATTTCATCAAGATAAATTAAAGAACGACAGGATAAAGTTATTATAAATGTATGAAAATTGTGTTACTTTCTTTCAATTCGAAAACGGACAGAACATTCCGGTAGACCTAATACAACTGACGCGCAACACGTCGAATGAAAGTCTGTAAATAAATGAAACAACGGCTAAAGACCTTTTATAATAACGATTTGTAAGTAGTACCAACTCTACTCGCCACTAAGGTAAATTAAACACGGCGAAACATTTCCGCCATTAAATTAAACGAAGGGAAGATAATGAGAGGAATGACGGCGCGACTGGCGGAGATTCTCGCCAGTCCGGCGCATTTTTTCGCCAATTACGGCCAGTGTAATTTTCCGTATCAACCGGAGGGAGCTTCCCGAATATTCTGCGGGAAAATATTACGGCGCACGGCGATACGGTGATGGTAATAGGAAAATCCGCGGGATGAAAAGCCGCGGCGGCTCACCGGAAGCAGGCTAGACAGGAGGAATCGCGCGAGTCGTTAAATAATTTTTCGCGGGTGCGTATTCAACGGCGAAAATCGGTTCGATTCCGCGGAGGACTTGCCGCCGGACCGGGATCCACGCTTAATCTGGCCCTATTAATCGCGCGCGAGCTGGCCGAGCGGGGGTCGCGATGGAAAAAAAAAGAATTTATGCGCGCGTACGAGCGACAGGTGCCACCGGTGGAATCGTGCCAATTTCGGTATGTGGATTTCGCAAGCGGCCCCCACCGGTGTTGCCATTCGGTCTCATATTGCGCCGGCGATTTATCGGGATGCGCGTGCGCGCGCGCGCCGGTTCATCGAGCACCGGATATAAACCGAATAATGAGACTCCCGACAACTATCGATTCAGTTTCGGGCCGGAAGAGGGAAACCGGAAGCCCGTAGAAACTGGAGGAACCGCGGACGAACCGTCGAGAGGGGGATCGGCAACGATTTCTGCCGATCTCCAGCGAAAAATTCCTTGGAAAACTGTTGGGAAGTTCCTCTAGAAAATGGCAGGATCTCGGGGATGTGACAAGCCGCAAGGGAGCCCTTTGAGCTTTGACAGGATTCGGGAGACTTAAATTGCGAATCTCCGCCGGAGCTACCCGTCAGCTTTATTTCAGCGTTATGTCAGCCCGATCTGACACGCCAAAGCGGCGTTATTAACAAACGGCCGGATGAACTCGGCCAAATGAAAAACCGCTCCCGAGCGTGTATCGGCCCCGGCGAATTTCATCGGTGGACCGCTGATTCCGTGTAAAACCTGTCATATCCGCTTGCCGGTAATCCTGAGCGCCTCCGTGAGCGGTTCCAGGCTCTGCGGAAAGCGTACCCGAGGGTAACCAATGGTTTCGATAGGGGACCTCGTCCCTTATGTTGCGTCTGAAGCGGACCTTTTGGTATTTCTTTTTGAAATCCAGCTCCGGGTCTTTGGGAAAACTAGTTGTGGGAATGACGCCGTTGCTCGAACATTTCTCAACATTTTCGAGGAGAAGAATTGCTTGAAGTGATACAATACACGTACCTTCAAACTAGCTGTTCGTTTTAGAAAATGGTCTATTAATTTTTTCGGAAAAAATTCCGGAAGAGATTTTGAGAAGCGATAACTAGATTGAAATAAGTTTAACTGTAATTTCGGTTTTGTTCGGGTCGTATACTGTTCTGTGCCAAGAGGAGATTGCTCTGTGGGGCAAGCAGTTAGCTTCGTTGGAATTGAGAGCCACCAGGCCACGCCCACTTAGGATATGCTGCACGCAGGTTTACGTGCAGGTTGACGATCCATTTTTAAAATAATAAACGATGAAATACCATAATACGCCAAAGTACACTAGAATATAATATAATAATAGACTAGAGTATACTAGAATATATCACATTATAGCATAATATACCAGAATATACCATAACATAACTGTAAATACCATAATATACCCAAATAGACTATAACATACCATAATATACTAGAATATAGTGGAATATAACACAGTATAACATACTATACCTGAATATACAATAATATACCTGGAAATACCATTATATACAAAATACACTGTAATATACCATAATATGCTGGAATATACTAGAATATAACACAGTATAGCATAATATACTAGAATACTTCATAATATACCTGTAGATACCATAATATTCGAAAATACACTATAATATACCATAATATGCTGCAATATACTAGAATATAACACAGCATAGCATAAAATACCAGAATATACCAAAATACAATATAATATACCATGACATACTATAATATACTATAATATACTAGAATATAGTAGAATATAACACAGTGTAAAGTACAATACCTGAATATACAATAATATACCTGGAAATACCATAATATACCAAAATACACTATAATATACCATAATATGATGGAATATACTAGAATATAACACAGTATAGCATAATATAACATAATATACCATAATATACCTGGAAATACCATAATATACCATTATACACTATAATATACCATAATATACTATAATATAGTATGATATATTAGAATATAGTAGAATATAACACAGTATAACATACTATATCCTGCGTAGTATATAATGTAATATTATAGTGTACTTTGGTGTATTATGGTATTTCATCGTTTATTATTTTAAAAATGGATCGTCGTTGAAGAATTCTGTTACTCAATCGGTTATTAAGATCTCGCTATTCAAAAATTACCGCAAGCTTCGCAACATGTGTACTTCGAAACACGACACTCGTTTTGAAAAACCGTGCACTGGCTCTCACAGAAGAAACGCCAAAAGCCGCGGTTTTCTCGGATCGGCTATCGACGAGCAAAAGAGGGGACTCTTTTTCCAAAAATCCCATAGATCGGATCCGCGATATTTTGAGGTCCATCGGCCGGAAGGGAAGACATACCATCCCCGTGAATCGAGAAACGGTGGCCGACCCCCGGAGATTAATGACAGGAATTAGTATTCGTCGCCGTACGGTTGAATTACAGAAAGTTATCTCGCCGGGTACGAGCGAACGCTTAGCGCCGGCGTCCACCCCCGCCACCGCCGGGCTCCGTTCTTCCCGTGCTTCTTCTGCGTCTTCTTCTTCTTCTTCACAGGTCGCGCTCCTGCCCCTGCTACGGGCTCCACCCGTGATCCTTTATTTTTCATCATCCCGCGATCCATATTACCGGGGCCCGTTGAATAATGCGACGATTTATTTTTCTCGGGCTGCGATCGCTGATTAAGAGGAGCCCCGGGCCACGCGGGGAGAGGAGAACCACCTGGTTCCGAGCCGAGGGTGGCCCCGGAGAGAGAAACACACGGGTGGTAACGGCCGCGTTCGCCACGCGCCCGGTATCGAGGTCCTGACGTCTCTATACCGATTTTTCTAATTCCCGAGAGCATAATAGTGCATTCTATAAACGGCTCGTTCCGCAAATTAAATCTCACGAGTCTTTGCGAAAATCCGACCCAAGTCTCTGACAAAATCCTGACGTCCCTATACCGATTTTTCTAATTCTCGAGAGCATAATAGTGCATTCTATAAACGGCTCGTTCCGCAAATTAAATCTCACGAGTCTTTGCGAAAATCCGACCCAAGTCTTAGGGATCGAGAATCTTCAATTAATGACTGCCCCAAAACATGGTATATATTACAATTTCATACAATTTTTGAGAACGTGGAGAACGTTCTTTTTTTTTTTTTTATTAAGCTAGAAAACTCCTCATGGGATTATTAGCAGCATGCACATGGCTGTGCATGCTAACATTACATTATGTAGGTGGCTTATAAGCTAGGATTGAGACAATCTAATATAAAAACGTTTTTTATAGGAAATTATTGAGTTGACTTCTTCGTCTAAGGACACGTTATAATCGTACAAAGTTCAACATTGAACCTACTAAACACGGAACATATAAAAGTGACACGTCTTATAGAAGGATTGAGACAATATAATGAACATTTTCGAATACAATATTAACACTAAAGATATAAACAACGAGACTTAAGAAACGAATGTATGAAAAATAGAGGACAAAGAAAGGGTCCGCACAGAAGGGAATCTATTGTACAGGGTGGGAAGAAACCCTTGTTGCAAAGTTTGCGAATCAAAGCGTCTCTATTACTGTCATAGATCGCGGACATTGCCATAGCACATGATTAGGATCCTGTACCAGACAACCACATGGACAACCTGTGTCAGCGTCAAGTCTAATCTTGAAAAGGGAAGGAGAACGTTGTTAGCATTCCGTATAAAATATTTAGCAGCTCTTGAACACAAAATGTTTTCGCACTGAGACGTCTTTAGGACTGAAACGAAGTTTCCGGTGGTGCCATTTTTTACGCAGCCTTGGCGAGACTTGTTGCTCCGAGGATCAGTCAGTGAATAGTAGAACAGAGAGGCCTTTCGAGGAATCATCGGCAGAAACAGGTCGCCGCGTAATCGCCCGGAATTTCCACGTCGAGAAATTTCTGGCACGTTCGAACGCCAATTAAAACGATCGGGTCGGGATGAAATAAAGCCAAAAAAAGAAAAAGAAAAAAAGTGAAAAAGGAACAAGAGAGGCGAGGAAGGCGATGAGAGACGTCCGCGCCGCGCGAATTAATGCAAATGTCGGGGCCGACACGGCCGTGTTCAGTCGGCGCGGCGAGGCAAGGCGGCTCGGTATACGTCCCACCTGTATTGTTGCCACTTTCGTTCGCCGATAAGATACCTGCCGATCCGAGGCCGGGTGACTTATCTTCGCCGGACTTCGATTATTCGCTTGCGAAATGCCCCGGGGGAACATGAAGTCAAGCGCCGGGGCCAAAAAGAACAGAGCACCGGCGCTCGGACGAGAAGAAGAAGAAGTCAAGGCTCGCGTGTGGTCTGCCAACGGGAGACGCGATTCCGATCTAGCTAGGCGAATCGGTCCGATTCATTAATGTCCGCCGGTTTTGCTTTTTCGAAGATAAACGTTCTTGCAATGACGCGGACGCGTGTGTTCGCGTCCCACCGCAAAGGTGTTCTCTTGTTTATTTTATTCGCGTTGCCCGTCTCTGCTTCGTGTCCGAGCTTTCATACGCGGATGGAAATAATGTCGGACGGCATTCGAATAATCGAATTATTATCCAAGGAATTTATTATTCGACGCATTAATGAAAATGTTCCAACCCCGTATCGTAACAAACTCGAATAAAATAGAAACTTGTTCTCTTTCTTCGTGAAAGAGCTTGAAAATAATGTGACAGTATTTTTACAGTTAATATTGTGTTCGTTACTTTTCCTAGTGATTTTAGTCGTCACTTTTAACACTAGGTTTACGGGCCACTAAGTATGCCTATTCTACATTACTTTATAGAAATAACGAAAATGTAGCTATCCAAAATTTTAGMYATTTCTTTTRCAGTGTACAGTGTGCAGTGTCCTACTGATTTTAGTCGTCACTTTTAACACTAGGTTTACGGGCCACTAAATATGCCTATTCTACATTACTTTATAGAAATAACGAAAATGCATCTATCCAAAATTTTAGCCATTTCTTTTACAGTGTTTACTCTATGTATGTCCTAAATGCCTAGTCGATAAAAGAGAAACCTCGGACGCCGAGGAGTGTAAGGTCGCGTGGATCAAAGAAGAGTATCTCCTAGATATATATCCGTGGCTAGACCCGTGTTTTGGACATATATCGAATAAACACGGTATTAACTGATATCAATGATAAAAATTTAATATCTCTGTTTTAATATTTATTTTGAAGTATGTGGCCGATTAAAATCTCCTATTCGTCCTGAACCATATGCGTGGGTGTGACTCGATTTACAAATTAGCAAAACAATTTGTAACCATTTACCAGATTCCATCCCCTTATCCCTTTTCCACTCTCCGAACATTCACCCTTCTGAAGTTTTCGTTTCTCCTGATTCCTCTCCATTTTCCGAAAACGATGAAAATAGTGCTCAACACAATATTCACGAAGTTAGAAAGGATAACATGCTAAAATAAAGTTATTTGCACTACTAACCCTTTCACTATTACCAACGACTCTAATACCCCTCATTAATAGGGGCGACATATATACAGAAATCACTGTATACCCAAAGAAATAAATTTGTTGAATAACTTCTCATTCGTTCATCTGTACAATTTCGATAATTCTGAATTAAGAATTCTAGAACCCGTCCGATTAATCTCAACATAGTAAAACGTGAAGGCCAGTAAAAAATCACTGTTCACGCCACAGTGTACCGACTCCCTTTCGACGGACACGATGACTAACCGGAGGAACGAACAATATCTGTTCATCTCAATGATCGCACGGTCAACGATTGTCCTCCGTAAACGTGCGAACGGCAATCGTTATCGCGGATAATTGGCCCGGCCGAAATTTATTTTCTCGACGAGCGCGACCACCGATCGAACTTCGCCGCGAAACAGGCCGTTCCCTTTGGCTACCTGTTCGAGGCCCGAAATATCTTCGGGGCCCGGTGTGTTTTGGGGTATTCTTGACCTGCATCGATTCGAATCTAATTGGCGGATCTCCACGGAATTCGCCGGTGTCGCGAATACCGTTCGCTCTCTCTCCTCTCTCGCCGGGCGCAAAAGTATTCGGACCTCGTTAATTCTCACGGCGAGGCGAGGCTTTATCGCGATTTCACAGGGATGTCGAAAGGACACGCGATTTCTACGTAACACGGTTCTCCGGGCTTCGACGGCTCCGCTCGGGGCCCGAGGAATTTATCGCGGCCGCATAATTCCCGCCGAGGAAATCAACGATTGCGAGCGCAATTACTCGCGCCGGGACCACGAGGCGTCTTTGAACCGAGAACTTCACCGCTTTTGTCGAAGTAAGCGTGAACGGAGCTAGATTTTTGGAGGATACAGGGTACAGAGTGTACAGAAAAGTTTGCGGCTCCGGAGCCAGGAAGCCACGCCTACATAAATTCGATTTTTCTCACACCCGTCAATCCTGCTTGGTTACTAAAACCGTGCTAGGTAGTTCTTTTTAAAGGGTGAGGTGTTTTGAGTGGTACGGGAATTGTGCAGCTTGTTGGTAACAATAACTCTTACTTTAATTATATCTATTGGGAATTATTAGGTCATGGTGAAATAATTATTTCTGATACACGGATTTAAGTCTATGATACTTTTATTTAAGAGGAAGGTATATCCTTCCATAACCGACTCTCATAAGCGACTGACTTTATTCTGGCTGCAGTCACAGGGTCTAACTCGCTGGGCCACGGACCCTTATCTCTGTTTATATAAATAAAGAACTCTCCATCAAGGAACCAACGTTCCAAGAATCGATTCTCCCAAACAGAGATTAATTTTTGAATGTTAAACTCCTTGCTGGAAGGATGATATTTCAACAATATCGAAGAAAGATGTGGCTTAAACGAGGACTAGCTGAAGACTGACTGAAGACTAACGAATCGCACACGGAGATGGTTTTTAAAGGATGTGAGATTGGTGGGGGAGGTGGTAAAGAATAGTGGGAGAAAATTTGGGGTGAGTGTTTAGAGGTCCAGACGCTGTCTTAAATTGTTAATGTTATAGCGCCGGAAGGTCGCAGAAAATCTGGGACGAGTCCCGTCGCTCGGGGCTCGAGAGCCTTCGACTCTTAGGCTAATTAATTGCCTCTAGTCGGGTGATCGAAGTGATTGGGACTCGGCGTCAAATTCGGGAGACACTTTCGTGTCTCCTGAATTTTATGACTTTCCGACTGAAATGCGCAGCTGCGGTTTGAAGCAGTGGGGAGATTAATAGAATATATTAGACTGAAGACCACCTACAGTGAAATGCAGTAATTTCGCTGTACGGAAGCACACTGAACAGATTTTCGAAGTTTTTTTTTTTAAATTATTTATTTATACAGGTCGCATCAACATCTAGGTCATTAGCGACCACAGATATTATATTCTAATTATGTCTTTTATATTATATTCTAATTATGTCTATTATATTATTATGTCTTTGTACTTAACACTAGAACGACGGGAGCAGTCAAAATGACTGCTTCCTAATTTTTTCTTCTACAATTACTGGAATTGCAAACATGTTTTCATCGGAAATTTTTTAATGAACCTCTTCATTGAAGCACATATTACAATAGAAGTTGTATGAAGTCTGAATGGGCACAGTCTTGGCACTGTCACAAAGCAATCAGTCACATTTATTGCTCCGTCGTTCTAGTGTTAACATATAAGTCACTTATAAGTATGCTGAGGAGAACAAATGTTATAATTGTTATATTCACATAATATTACAAAGTGTGGACAATTTTTGTAGATTTTAGGAAGATTTTCGAAGTTGATTTTCTCAAAATCGAACAAACTCTAGCAGAACAGATCATGTTCTCTTTCCCGCGTTAAAAATGTTTAAAAGTCGTGGAGAAGTTACGTTGCCAGGTGTCCCGTCAAAATGTCCGTCATAGGGGCGCGAGATGTTTCGCGAGGAATAAGGAAAGCGGCGAACGAACCCGCGCACCGTCTTTCCGTCAGTCTTCTTGGAAGTTTCGTAGCGGAAAATCGCCTCGGCAGAGTCGGCGACGGGAAAACGGAGGACGGTCGCGGCGTTCCCGCTGCAACTATTTACTCGACGTCACTCAATTAACGCACGGTCAATACAGACAAGCGACCCGAGCGCGTCGCCGATTCAACGGTCCATTGATTCGCGCCCCCGCCGCCGTGTTTAGCCGGCGACGGGGTAAATATCATTTCCCGGGCGAAAAGTACGCTTTCCGTTCGATTACCGCACGCACCGGTGGCCGCCGACCCTGCGCTACGCTGCATCCGACTGCACCAGCGATGCGCGCGGCGCCCGTTCGTTGCCCATCCGCGTGGAACAGCGGTGACCGATCGCCGATTTTTCGACGCCCGGAAACCGGACGCGGCGCGACCCCCGACGATCCCGAAAACCGCCCCGTTAAAAAGATTTTGCGGTCGTCCTGTTATGCGAGACAGCCAATAATACTTATCTATCGGAATAGATAAGTTAGACAAATAGATGAGTCAGAACTCACGGGCTTTCTCATCAACTGGACTAAGGCAAATTACTCACCGGTACAGAGATTTCAGATTAAAGTCCAATCCTGCGAAAACTCCGACCTCCACGTCATTCCCTATCTGTAAGGGAAACCATCCCTCCCAATCATCATCCATCCCCACCAAACTCCGATAACCAAATGTACCCTTATATAAGACCCTGCGAAAGGGCAGTCAGGCAGTCAGGCAGAGTTATAAGCAACCAGTCAGTCTACTCGCGTATTATTGAGTTATCCGTCCTGTACAAGATCGCTTTGACCTTTGTTTCCTTGGCGACCTATTCCGAAATATACCTAAGTTGTGCTGGAAGACTTTGGAGCTTATTCGAGGATTCCCTCCATCCACCCTTTCCTGCGGCATAACAGTCCGACGACCGTGTCGAAGAATTAACACATCACTGAACAAGGCCCCGGTCTGACACATGTATGGCAACGTTGTTGACAGACCCACGTGACGTTCGGGTAGTACTGACCTTCAAATCGTACGTGTCAAAATTTCATGGCATTCTGACTATGTAAAAGAAATACGATAAAGGTTATGTAAATTTATCGTACTCCTTTTAAAACTCATTTCGAATTAGATACATATTGCGCATGCCTGTAGAACAAGATGGCGGACCGACAGTTGATGTAGAGTAAAGACAAAAGAGAGAAAAGGGACGCGCATTACAAAACCTAATTGATTAGGATTGTCTGAATAAAGTGTCACACTCTTACATAAATCTTTGTGGAATAATAGCTTTTAATGTCGTTTCTTGTTTTTACAGGCAAGAGTGTAACCAATGTAAATAATGTAAATAATTATTGTAAATAGCGAATAAAACTTTAATCTTGTGTTTACGGTGAAACTCAGTTTGGTTATTATTTTACTCAAGATAAATTAAAGAACGAAAGGATGAACATATTATAACTATTTAGAGGTTACAGTCGTTTTAGTGACCCCAGTTCTGTAATATTCAAGACAATAGATTGAAAAGGAATTTCGTGTATGGATTGAACACTGTTTTTTGATGGGAATAATATTGTTGGAGCCAAACAGTGGCTTGATAAGCATTATGGGGACTCTGCACCAGGGAAATTAATTATTATTGACTGGTGTGCTGAATTTAAACGTGGTCGCACAAGCACCGACGATGCAGAACGCTCTGGTCGCCCAAAATCGGCAGTTGTTCCGGAAAACATAAGAAACGTCCACAAAATAGTTTTAAAAGACCGTAAAACGAAGTTGCGTGAGATACCTGACACCTTGAAGATATAAGAAGGTAGTGTCTTTACAATTTTAAATGAAAATTTGGGAATGCGCAAGTTGCTTTCGAAGTGGGTGTCGCGTTTGCTCACACCGGACCAGAAACAACAACGCGACGACGATTCAGAGCGCTGTTTAAAGCTGTTCAAACAAAATAAGAAGGATTCCTTGCGTCGGTATGTGACAATGGATGAAACATGGATTCACCACTACACTCCCGAATCAAAAAGATCGTCAGCTGAGTGGACAGCA
Organism: Halictus ligatus; assembly: GCA_028454255.1. Taxonomy (NCBI): domain Eukaryota; kingdom Metazoa; phylum Arthropoda; class Insecta; order Hymenoptera; family Halictidae; genus Halictus; species Halictus ligatus. The sequence goes on from CM052146.1 coordinate 16,142,768, forward strand.
GCCGGTGAAAGTCGTCCAAAGCGACCGCAAACTCAAAAGTCGACTGGCAAGATTGTGGCATACGTATTTTGGGACGCGCATGGAATTTTGTTCATCGGCTATCTCACTATCACTTTCGAAGGAGAGTATGTCGATGAATAAAGTGGAATTTCTAAAAGAAAAATTTGTTTTTCTTAGTTAGACCGGAGACTTATTGAGCGATGTGTTATAACGCGTTCCCAGCGACGAAAAATCATCAAGCGCCTCTCTGGTGATATGTTTAAAAATTTGATAAAGTCATATCGAAGCCATAAATATACGAGTACTGAAGCTCGGCGTGATTGAAGTGAAGAGAAAAGTTCGGGCGGGGGGTTATAGTGAACGGCAGAGACGACGCTGGGGCATCACCGCGTTACAGCCACTCGCCGACGGGGCGTTTACATTTACGAGAATTTAAACAATGATTTTTATTAGGGAGGCGACGGCCCGGGACCGCGGGAACGCGTGAAATACGCGAAGCGGCTCGTAAATACGAGTTCCGGCCGCTAAACAGCTCCGCTTACGACTTCGAAAATGAACTGGCACCGCTCCGACACCGCTCAACTGCCTCTAAAATCCACGCCACCTTTGTATCCACGCTGCCACGCCCGGCGCTTCGAGTCACGCACCTGTAAACCCCTTTACGGTCACCTGAACGCTGCTCGATCGTTGCTCGATCGCTTCTCTCCCTCGCTGCACACCTCGGAAAGAAGTAATCTAATTCGTCGACACCGAAAGAACACTTCTTTCCAGCTCTGCATAGTTCTGCACGATTCCCCTGGTTGGAGATTTTACGACTCGCTCCACTTCATATCAGCGGAACCCAGAAATTCACTTCGGTAGATTGAGTCGACTTTGGAAAGTTACGGAACGACTTCACGCTGCCACGATTTAATGATGGTATACATATCGAAGAAGCCCCCAATTGAGTCATCATCGTAAACATCCCTCGTTTATGGGGAACAGGCAATAAATACCATCCCCTCCACCAGATTAGTGTCGTCGAGTAGCTAATAAACCCTTGAGGGGTTCCATTAGCTCGCACGAAATTGGATGTTTCTGACAACTGTGTAATTGGCCGTGATTAGAGGCATTTCATTCCTCGTTTACCAATTTTCCTTAACCCTTAAACCGTAAACGGAGCTCGTTTCGATTTCGATCGGTTTCTATTTTCCTTCGTGCTGTTTATAAACCAATACATCTGGATAATTTATTTGGCGAACTCATCGTGAGAATCTCAATTAGGGGTGTTCGGATTTTTTCGAGAACTCGCGAGAAAATGTATCGGACACAAAAGATCAATTTTCACATTTCGAGGGTGTGTTTACAGTCGATGATTAGTCAATCGTCTCTGCTTGTCAGATTTAAAACTGATTACCAGACGTATGTCTTCACTCTTTAAGGTGCTCCCAGGTACGTTGTTACCGACGTAAGAGTTCGTTTCCCTTGCATGAAGATTTGCAACGATCAGCGACGCGGAATCTGCGAGTTTCGCGGTCGGCAAATCCGATCGGAAGAACCGTGGGGGCCCGTCAACCGCGACCCGCTTCTTCTCGCCGCGTTAATTGCCGGCACCGTGGACTATTAATTACACGTTTTCTTCGGCTTTGCTAACTTCCTCCGACAGGCTGCCGCCCCGTTGACGAGGAGGTTAATTCTCCGTCGTCGTGTATTCAAGCGACGCAGCGAAAACAAGACTCTCTCCAAGTAACTTGCACATGCCCCCTCCCCCCGCACGATTTCTGGGAACACGACTCACCCCTCCCTCCCTCCCCGCCGCCCCCTTGTACCCCCTTCGGGAACCCCATGGCTGTACGGTTACGGCATGTACGCCGCCAACTTACCGAACAGTTCGACGGTAATCCTATAATCTCTCCGTTAAACCGCCGCGTTCCTGCGTCGCGCAAAAATGCCCTCTCCTCGGGTAATTACCGTATGCACCGTACTTCGCGTCTCATTTGAGAACGGGCACGACGCCGTGCGAAGTTTACGGACGGGTAGACATCTCGGTTTATCGTCCCCGAACTGCCTCAAAATGGATTTCTATTTGCCCTGCTGGAAATAAGTGGCTGCCTGCTGCACCGGTTTTTGAAGTCGCCTCTCTTCCTTGGTTGTCTCGTTAATGCATTTGGACGTCGATTTCAGAGTGTTCACTGAGATATTTTCCTAACTGGTCAATCAATGAACGGATTAGTAGTACTGTCTGCGAGGACAAGAATTTTGACGCGACTGTCATCTTCTCGAAACATTTTTTAAATTTTTCGCTTGTCTTGGAGACGACACCGACGCTCGTTAGAATTGAAATAGCGTTTGCTTCGTTCTGTTCAAAACGACTTTGAAACAAGTATATTAAAATTGAAACAAATGGTAATCGTGGAACGTCCTCTTCGTACGTCGACTAGCCTAGTCTCGTTGTGAACGTATCGCACTTTCACGAACAGTTTTGAATAGCCTGATGGGTAAGAGTATATACGAAACAGCAAAACTGTAGCTGCCCAGCTTTCTTCGAAAACAAATCGTGAAGTCGTTGGAAAAATGTATCACAAAAAACCCCCGACTACCCCGAAATCTCTGTAAATCTCGCTCGCAGCTGCGAATGCTCGCCGATGTCAGGAATTCTCGAGATTATAGTGAAATTTCAGCGAGCGAGATCTAGTCGTCTGTGTGCTGACAAGATCTCGTCGGGATTCAATTAAACGACAGACACTCCTCGCTTAATGCTTCAAAAATAACACGGCGCCGCGCCGGCTCGGCCCGGCCCGGCCCGGTCCGGTCCGGTCCAATTCCGCAAATGGGCTCCCCTTTTGCTTGGCCTCGAAATTCGGAGCATAGACGCATTAATTAACAGACTTCGTAAGCGACCTTAATGAAATTGGCTAATGTGCCGTGATAACGCGCCGCGGGGACGGATATAGATCCGTTAGGTTTATTGACTTTAAAATATGACGGTTCCGGAGCGGATAGTCATACATACACGTTCGACGGTTATCTCTTCCGGCTCCTGGTCGCTTGGGATATCCACTTATCCTTCGGGAAAGTAGGCTGCCGTCCCGTCCCTGAATATCGTCGAACCGCGCTAAGCGTTTCACCGGAATGACATGAATTATTGAACGGAACTGTTCCGGTATCTATGATCTGGATACCTCCAATATTGACACGAGTATTTCCGAAATCCGCGAGCTATTTCCATTCTTGGGCCTCCCGTGCTGACGGGGAACGAACACTTTCATCTGAGAAATATGTCTGTTTCTTCATGGGGTGTGATGCTGCATCCTGTATCGGAGTCATTGCTTCGGGATCGTGTTCAATGATGATCGGTCGTGATTCTATGGGTAAGAATACGTCGATGAAGTGGAGTAACATTTTTCTATTCGACGCCCCGTTTTCGAGATAATTCACTCAATTGGGAACACCGTGTCTGTTCGTGACCGACTGATTCTACTTACGGTTTGTAATACTACGGCGTGCGAACCTGACGAATTTAATTATATTTCCGATATTTTCTGATCAATTTTGGATGCACTTGTCACATAAATCAGTAGATGAACTTTTCAATAGTAGGTAAATTAAATTGAATTTATGTACGTGGATGTGTAATTTTCGAACTGTTAATATAGTATTATAGAACCATCGGACAGGCTAAAGTGACTTATTTCATTCATAATTATTGAAATTAGAAGAACGTATAAGAAATATATATTGCAATAAAAATTAGAAACCAATGTATATCAGTTTCACATTAGTGGTCAACAATTCTAGTGCTAACCTGTTGCTGACGACTACGAGGCGCCAATAAATAATGTTATACATTCTTCAGAATATATTTTCTATCATTAAAATTGTACCAAATAATCAACTAAATGTTTAAGCATTGTATGTTTAAATTTGACGAGTCGGAAGTAAAATTTTGGAATTAGTCCAATGTCCGCGAGTGCACGCGATCAATCTTGATGAAGCTTTTCTGGCGTACTGGCAGAGTTGATTATTCAAATAATAGTATTACGGTAGAGCGGAGTGCATTCTCTCATTGGCCTTTGCATGCGCATATTGAAGTAAGATCGATGGCAATGATAAAACCAACCTAATTTATCCGACAGAGACGTTTTCCTGGGGAACAGTACCGTCGATGAGATTGTGCGTTTAATTCGAGTTATCTTGGATACGAAGTCCGCGTTCGCAACGGGCCCGACATAGTAGCGATATGGCATTAATCGGGAAACGAGATGCGACCCTGATGAAAAGGAAACTCGATCTCTCCGGCCGCGTCCGATAGATTGAACGGTGGACCTCGTTAGATAATATCTCCGGCGAAGAATACGAATCTCGGAATAGATACCTCCTGTAACTTCCCCTCTTGGTTCGGCCCGGGCTCCGGCTTGATCATACAAAATGAAATGAATGATTCAGGACAACGACGGGGGACAGGGTTGCCGCTCCGAGAACTCGGCAGCTACTTCAATTTAATTTTTCATCGGCGATCCCCGTATCCGTGTTTTCTCTATTAACCGGTTCTCTTGCCGATCCCCTCCCTCCGCCGAGTTTCCAATTTCTAGATCCCTTGAAATCTTCCGACATCTACCTGCTGGAAACGTACCTCTTCATCTAATAAAAGGTATGCTCAGAGTGCATTAAGCGACACATTGCCGGATATTTTTGACGACTTCAGTGACAGGATTCATAAAAAGATTGCTACGATTCTGGTAGATTATTAGTTTAGTT
>CM052146.1:16147604-16189091 GCA_028454255.1 Halictus ligatus
CTTTACACCCTGTACGTAAATATCGTTGTGTCCTTCTGCACAGCAAGGTATTGTTATTATTACTATCATTATGAATTGCGCACTGCTCTTTACGGTTGAAAAAACTTCCAATGTATCAATTTATTAAGAAGAAAAGTTGCTAGATGCTGCCGATGGACAGGGTCGATATGAAAGCGATAGAGAAACATCGTGTCTCGACGACGGAAGAATTCGTTTTGCATTTAGAACTATGGTGCAGCGACAGGTTTAAAATATCAGGAAGTATGGCGGAGAGCCATTGCTCAACAAAAAATCCCCCGAAAATTACGTTAGCGCCGGAGCGATTCGGGGCCGGCTCCCTTAAGCGAGTCTAATGCGAAAATACGACGTAGGATCTTGTGAATTTTTAAATTTAAGCTGGATATATGGAAAGGAGGGGAAGCGGTTTAGTTCTCGGGCGGGCGTGTAGAATCGATATACGGGGGGCCATCGAGGCGCGCGATTTCGATAAGTGGACTTCCGTGGTCCGGGATCTTCTGGTATCGAGTTAAGCGGAATTAATTGCCCAGGCAAGGAGATGAGAGAGAGAGAGAGAGAGAGAGAGAGAGAGAGAGAGAGAGAGAGAGAGCAACCAAAGCCACGACTATACTACCGTTTGTTCCGCGGGTGTTTAGTTCCACGGCCGCCCTGCCTTTGTCTTTGAAACTGCAATCCGACTCGCGGAATTGTTTCCAGCCGATTCCCGAGGGAATCGCGTCGCGGCCAATGCCCGACGAATGCGCAACAATGTCGAAAGAATGCAGTCGGCAGGCTCGCCCACGTCGACGCCGTTCGCAGACCGACAGACCCTCGAAATATGTTGTTATTTGCCCACGCGGTCGCCGACGAGGGTACCGGCGGCGGGTCCCGGCGGGTACAAGCTCGGGTTCCAGCGCGTTTCGCTCGACGGTAGTCCGTATCACAGATCCGAGGTCGTCGGGACCTGCGTTCGTACCCGCCGATCAAGAATTCCTCGCGTAAATCCTGCTAAAAGCATCCTCATTTTCTAACGTGTCACTTACCGACGGCTAATTAACCCTTTAATCATTCTGTCGATACCGTACATTCTCCGCAACGCTCGACGACAATGTAATCGTTGAACTTCACAGTTTTATTTACTTTTATGCGAATTTTATGGACTCATAACGAAACTGGCTAGATGAAATATAAAACTGGAAGAATTCGATGAATTTTAAAGCGTAAATATATTCTCATCGACGTATCGAATTTGTTGAGGAAAAAATTCATATTTACTTGGCTCCAGTACCGTGCAATTAGTGCACACAATTTTTATTTTTCATACGAATCCACGGTCTAATAATTATCCACAGAACTGCATCTGAATTTTGACGTTTATCCGAAGGAACTTTGACCCTCATGTAGGTAACCAAAATTTTCTAGAACGTTAAACTTCGCAGTTTTATTGAATCTTTTTCTGTCTCAAGCTTAAATCTATTAATAATTTAATGGCTGATTAGTGACAGGGTGAAATTGCTGAAATTTAAAAGAGTGGTTAAAAACAATTCACTGCTCACCGTAGCTCTGAAAGAATCGACTAGCGCAACACACATCCTTCTTCCACCTCAAAAAATAAAAATTTCATTTGCTACCCTAGCCGATTCTCTAACTTCGTGAAATGCCACATACCTCCCTGTCCGTAGTCACCTATTCAATTATTCAAGAAGGTAGAAACGTACCCGAACTGCGACATTCATTCAGAAGGTCTTACCGCAAGAAGCGAAAAGATGAAGACACGAAGAACAAAGACGTTCTAATCAGCAGAGGCAGTGGAACAGATGACGAATCAAAGAGGTTCAGCTCTTGCCCCGAAGCCTCGATCAACAGCAGACCCGGCCGCTCGAAAGAAGAGCCGTCTAAAAATGGAAGTTTCGAAAGTTGCGAGAGAGAATGAATAAGCGAGGGTTCGCGAGCATCTCGAGGCTTACGGGAGTCGAGGGCTAACTTTTGCTCGCGAGCACGAGGCCGGGGGAACAATGGGGTCGCGGATGGTAATCGAGTTTTCCCCTGGTGACATTGTTTCCCCCGCCCCGACGTCCAGGCACCTGGGAAGCGTCGGGGCAAAGGGATTTTTCCTGTGGCACGTCTTTAACCGGGTCGCGGGGGGGGGGGGGGGTAAGAAAATTGAGCGAGGCACGCGCCTTGTCCTTTAAACCCGGCCCGCTGCCGCACGCGTTATTGGAATATCTTTGCCTCGGCCAACCCTTTCGTTGCGGGGGTTGCGAGGGTCACCCCGGCGGACGCGCAACTTGAAATTCCGCGCGTGTCCGGAATACACCGAAACCCGGTCCCCGATAGTTTCGGAGCGGATTTAATATCACACACCGGGGCCGCCCCGGCACAAAGTATCCTGTTTCCGCGAACAGTTTCGCCCAACGGTCCACGAATATTTCTGCGACGAACGGGAGCCTTTGCTCCGTCGCCGTTTTTATTTCATTAATTAGAGTTGCGGGGGATGCGCGCCACGAGGAGCTGCACGCGAGATCGGACGATCGATCCACGCTTCGAGAGCACGCGAGCGGATAATGCGAAGCGAGGGTGAATGGCAGTCATCTTTGAGCAGACGTCAACGACGTCAGCCAGTCACAAAGCACTGCCGTTGGTGTGGGACACTGGGGATGTTAACGAGCTTCCGTTGAGAGGCATCGGGAGATGATTAGAGGGGATAGTTGGATTCTGTGGAGTGATCATTTTAATTGTAGGAAATATGGGTGGATGAAGATTATTTTTCCTACTTATTTTATGCCCTTTGAGTTTGTTTAACCGTCAGATGAAGGGCCACTTTTAGACGGGTTATCCGAAAAGTGTCGGAAAATCTTGAAAGGAATGGTCCCTGAGGTCATTTATAGTAGCTTTTCCTGTAGCGAAAATTTCCGCCTCAGCTTTGTTAAGGAATTATCAACGAAAAACACGGACCAATCAGAGCGCGGTTACAGCGAACCGATTCTGGCTCGGCCAACGGCAATGACCTCACTGAGCGGATTTATCAGTGCTGCAAATGTGGTATTTCAAAAATACATTTTATTTCATTTTTACGATATTCCGTAGCCAAATTTTAAATGCATAAAATCTCTCATCTATTAATTATAGACTGATTGACGTGGAATATTAAAACAAAATATCACTCGAGCACGTGACCTATATTCATTTTGACAGTTCGCAGATGATTTTTTAAAATGCTAAAAATATTTCCCCGGAGGACTACGGAGAAAATTCTGAAAAAGAACTTAAAAAATTTGCCTGAATTGCGGGCACAGCATGAATTATGCACGCTAGTTTTGATAAATACGGGAGTCTATATTTTTGATTTTCCCAGTTGAAAAAGTTTTGAAAATTTTCTTCAGAATTTGTATTGTTCTTATGGTCTCTGTTGATTTGTCTTGTTATACATACAAAAACTCCTCGAGGAATTTCACAGGCTTGCTTCATCCGAAAAGGAGTAGAAAATTAAGTAATTGAATACGCAAGTGAAATTAATTTTCTTATGAATAATTATTATGAATAAGTGAAAAGAAATTCGATCACCGACAACTGTTATGAGCGATCGAAATGAACTTTTCTCATCGATAACTGCTTTGAGCAATCGAAGCCGTTTTTCTTGATCGATAACAATTATCAAGGAGGATCCAATTTTTTGGACTCTAAACACTACTATTTGTAACCAAAAAGTATGAAAATCGTTATTCTGTAATCATTTTGTTCTTCGAATTTTTTTATATATATTTTGTGTGGATTATCGCACAATATGCTACCTTTTATTAATGGTTTTTATCGCAAAAAATTGTAGAATAACTGTTATTTTTGGTCTGTGTTTAAAATCGATGAAGTAGTCACCGGTAAGCAATGCGTCGATCCAAGTCGACGATATAGTCGAGTCTCCCCTTGGGCTTTTCTGAGTGACCACAAAGGGTGCGTTTCTAAGCGACATCGGAGGTCGGTGAAAAAGTCATTTGTTTCTGTCTTATTAAGACGGCGTGGAGGATACGCGGCGGGTTTCTCGTGCCGTTGCCTTTGATATCTCTGTCCGAGGGGCCACCTCCGCTGGTCCCCCCCGTGGGCTGTCGGAAGGAGAGAAGGAAAGGAACAACACAATTTTATCGCCGCGGTCGAGGTACCTTTAATCCGCGAAACGATCCTTATAATTCGTGGGGTCCGGGTTACGGCTGTATTTCGGTTAAAGCGCCGTGCCCCGTAAAATTTATACGAGAAAGGATAAAGATGTTATCATAACGTGACCCCAACTCGAGACGGCCCCCGGGCCACCGTAAGATTACGCTTTTACGAATTTGCCTCTTATATAGTACAAACTGGTTTATGGCCACTCGCGTCCTCTCCCTCCTCGTCCTCGTCCTCCGCCTTCTGGCAAGAGAAAGAGAGGCTCGGTCCGATTCGTTCTTCGTGTCGGGAGACCCGGCGAAAGGATGCTCTTTTCCTGTCGGCGAACTCCGGCCGACCGAGGGAGCATCACTCTACTGCCGCGACGATGGAATTAGCGGGCTTTAAGTTCACATAACTCCGGATTATTACGCCGGTCTCGCGAACTTCGATGGGACCCGAGTGTCTGTTAAACGTTTCGGAACCGCCGAATGGGACGGCGAATGATGCCCCGGCTGTTAAAAGGACCACCAGAAGTCCCTAGTTTCGCGGCCAACGAGTTATTGTTAGCCAGAAAGTTGCCAGGAACGATCGTCCCCGTGATTGACTGCGCGGGAGCCCGTGAAGATTCGTTACGAACTTGTAGAACGCGATCATTATTAGACTGCGGATTTTACGCGTTTATGGCAAAACAGTATCGGTACCATACAAAACTGTGATTACAAATATTTAAGAGACCTGTTACGCCATTTTTTATCTGCGATTATCTGAGATTATTAAGAGAATCATAGATTTTTATTCGGCTTTCTGCAGTCGATTTAGATAATTTTTAGTTTCCATAAAAATCTCTGATAATTTCGACCGAAAGTAGGATGATTTTTTCAATTGTTAGTCCTTTCTCTGGGTCCTAGTTTGGAGGACGTGACCATAGCCTGAAAGAATTCATGGAAATCTCTTAGTTACTTTTTCCTTTTTAAACAGCCATTTCGAAGTCCTTTGAGGTTCTAGAAGTTCCCCGAGGGTCATCCGGACAACCTTCGAAATCCTGGTGGACCTCCGAAGGCTCCTGGAACGTTGACGACCCTTCAAAGGTTACTTGAAGGACCTCGGAGGTTCTAGTAACCTTTCAAAGGATATTGGAGGGACATCTAACAACCTGATGAACCTTGAAAAATCTTTTTAGAAGCTTCTGGTGATTCATAAGACTTCTGACATTTTGTGAGTATTTTGAGAGTCCTCTCGGAGACATCTAAGGTACTGGTTACCCTTCAAAGATTGTGTATATGACCTCTCAGATCAGATAGACCCTCAGAAGTCTTCTTAGAAGTCCCCGAGATCTTGACGATCCTTCAAAGATCAGTTAGGAAATCTCTGAGATCCTGGTCGCCTTCCAAATGTATGTCTAGACGTTTCTGCAATCTTGAAGGTTCTTCAAGGATCGTGTGAAGGAATTGAAAACCTTCAAATACCTTCCTGAGCTTCAAAAATCCTGATGATCCTTCGAAGACCCTCTGAGATCCTGGTAACCTCCGAAATGTCTCTCGGGATGTCTCCAAAGTCCTGGAGGTCCTTGGAAAATTTTTCGGAGTACTTCCGGCGCCAAATGAGCCTTCAAATAGCTCTCTACGAGCCTCTAACTTACCAACGATCCTTTAAACATTCTCTGATCAACCTCAAAAGCCCAAGCTTCCTTCCAAATGACTTCTTAGGGACCTTAGAGGTCCTAGAAGCTTCTGAGGACTCGTCTGAAGGAATTCTGAAGTCTTCTAATTTGTCGAAAATTAAACTGTGATTAAATGATTTATTCAGCAAGAATGAATGGTTATTTCGCACCAGTTTGTTAGAGTTGTCGCACACAATTTTTATTTTGCATAAAGATCAACGGATAATCCTATAAAGACCCTCCGAGTATCCTGGAACCATTGGAGATCCTGACGACTTTCCAAGTGCCTGTTTAGAGACCTCTAAAATAGTATTAGGCCTTCATGGGCCACCTAAAGGGACCTATCATGTCCCAAAGTTCCTCGAAGAGTGACTCAACCAGTCTCAGAGATTCGAACACCTAATACCCCAGTTTTAGCCAAAATTTTGGAAAGACCGGTTCACGCTCAGGAATTTCGTGCGCAGCATAATGGCTCCACCGGATCACATTGGAAATCGCGTTACGTTACAATGCTGTCTTGCATCATCTAGCAAGAGGAGGCTCGACCCGTTCGAGCACAGAGCAACGATGCTCTCCACCACCCGAAACTGGGAAGTCGTTTTGTACTATCGCGATGCAACACGCTACGTTACAGGCGGTTCGGTGTTCTGAAATCTTGATTGCCTTAGCCAGGCTGTAACGTAACCGGGGCGGGGGAGGAGGGAGCAGAGGAGGAAGCTCCTTGTAATGCAACCTGGTTTGCATCTTATTCCGGCAAGTTCCTGCATCGTATCGGCGTTCCAATTGCACCGGAATTAACCGGTTACAGTCCGGAATGCATAACGTCCCATTTATAAATTGGCTTGGGCCGGCTCGTTTCCATACTCGAGCCGACTATATTTCACGGACCGATTCGATCGCCGTTTACGACGCCGGTAATGCGCGCCGAACTATTCATAAACACAGATATATTCTTCGCTAAACGCAATATATTATTCACCATCGACGATTGCGTTTCTACAAGATTGCACGATCACAACCTGGCCCCTATTTAAAATCCTCCAACTCTCGAGGGACTTTGCGATATACCTGCACACTATAAAAATTGATAGTACCAGACTTGAATTCAATGCTCTCAAAATTTATTAAACGAAGTCTGATTATTAACCCTGGGGTGGGTAAACTTACTTTTCGCTCCTTCTGTGGGCACCCTGGGTCCTATTTTTTCTACCGTCCCCGGCTTTCAGAAATCTGAAAAGATTCTGTGATACTTATTCTAGTACCCATTTTAATACCACTTTAATAACACAGATGTATTCTTCGCTAAACGCAATATATTATTCTCCATCGACGATTGCGTTTCTACAAGATTGCACGATCACAACCCGGACCCTATTTAAAATCCTCCAACTCTCGAGGGACTTTGCGATATACCTGCACACTATAAAAATTGATAGTACCAGACTTGAATTCAATGCTCTCAAAATTTATTAAACGAAGTCTGATTATTAACCCTGGGGTGGGTAAATTTACTTTTCGCTCCTTTTGTAGGCACCCTGGGTCCTATTTTTTCTACCGTCCCCGGCTTTCAGAAATCTGAAAAGATTCTATGATACTTATTCTAGCCCCCACTTTAATACTTTTATCAATATAAAATAATACGGATTTAAATCAGGAAAATGGGGGAAGAATTCAAAAGCCATAAGGACCCAGTGTGCCCATGGGAGTTAAGCGCAGTAGATTCAGCACTTTTAATAGTTGAAACTTTACGAAAAATTGAGAACAGACAAAGATATTATAGCGGGATGACAAATAAATATTCAATTGAGGATCGGTTAATGTTGACGCTAAACATTTGGGAGAATACCCAGCTGTCTGGGGATGAGAGGACTGAGCCTACCGTGCAGGGTATACTAACTCCTTGTAACATCATTAGCCGAGACGAAGTTCATTCGTTCAAAAGTAATTTCGTACTAAATTGAAATGATCTGTCGGTACAGTGAATTCTCGATAAACGACAACAACACGAGTCTTGCCCGTGTTGTGTTTACACTCCTCGGCGTCCGAGGTCACTCGAGCTTCGTAGCCCCTCGCGGGGTATACGTCTCGGTAGTGGGGATAATTCCGCGACGTTTATCATCCAGGCGTTGCCGACATACATAGACAAATCACTGTAGTAAGTAGAGTTGCATCGTTTTCTGACAGCTCCGTGCTAAATGTGCAACGATGAGCTAGCGGCTAGGGATGGTCTTGGAACGAGTAATTGTTGGAGCAAGAGTCGAAGCGAGTGTCGATGGTAGCCGTATAAAACTTTGATATCCTTTATTCTTACACTCGAGTTCCGGCGGCCTCGCCGCGCCGGGATAAGCGAGAGAATATCGATCGACTCGAGGAGGACGGTCGTCCCTTTGGAAATAAGGCGAGCGAAAGGACGAGGTCTCTATCGTGTGCGGAGGAGAAACACGTATAAGGACCCACCGCGCCAACGGCGCCGTGGGGGTCTCTTTTGGGCAGCAACGGCGTGCCGCCGCCGACGCCAACGCTGAAGCCGAAGCCGCAGCCGCAACCGCCGACGATGTATCTGGTTACCTGGCCCCGGAACAGAGCGAGAGAGAGAGAGAGAGAGAGAGAGAGAGAGAGAGAGGACAAGAACGAAAAGGGACGAGCACGAAGTGACGGCGCAGGGTAAACACACCCACGGAGGCACGGGATCCGCGCGACCAAATTTTGTCTACCGTCGCGCCGGGCCTCGATCTCGAAATTAAGCCGTTCCATGCCAACCGGAATTCGAACTAGATGCTGCCATGAAGATAGGAGAAGAACACCAGAAGTGGTGTCGCGGTGCAGAATCATCCTCTTCTCGGACTCCTCGGAGAGAATGACGAAGATTAGGATTACAATTAGGCTGGTGAGATTCTGTATTCGACTGTGTTGCTTGAGAAAGTTGATACGCGTGATTCATTTTTTTTTGTTTATTTAGGCATTTCAGATCTCAGTCGAGATCTATTTCTGCCGTACCGAGACAGTTTACAGTATACATACATATACACATTCATACGTACACAGTCCACACTAAATTAGATGATAGGAGAAGAACACCAGAAGTGGTGTCGGGGCAGAATTATCCTCTTCTTGGACTCCTCGGAGAGAATGACGAAGATTAGGATTACAATTCGGCTGGTGAGATTCTGTATTCGATTGTTGCTTGAGAAAGTTAATACGTGTGATTCATTTTTTTTTTGTTTATTTAGGTATTTCAAATCTCGGTCGAGATTTATTTCTGCCGCACCGAGACAGTTTACAGTATGCATACATATACACATTCATGCATACACAGTCCACACTAAATTAAATCAAATTCGGAGCTTACATTTTTTCAAGAACTTAAAAATAAGAAGACAAGCCCTAATATTGGGTCGGGCAACCATTTCCAAATTGAAGGGCAACTGAAGGTTAATTTCACGCAACCGCTGAATTAGCCTAGGTCGCTGTAAATCGAAGAGGCTACATTGCCAAACAATGTGATTAGTGTCCTGACTATCATGTCCGCAGTCGCATTTCGGGTCACTAACAATTCCGACACGAAATAGAGACGCATTAAGACTATAATGATCGGCTCTGCACCGATTAATAGTTACAATAAATTTTCGTGAGAGCCGTTCGTGTTTAAACCATGGCTTAGACCTTCCAGTATAATATTGGTTAAAAAATATTTTCCCCTTCACCAAACCTTGCTCTTTTATAGTCTTTTCGGTTTGTCTATTCGCATTTCTCTTGAACTCCTCATACAAGTCAGTAAGTGGGATTGGTAATGTTGAGGCACTGAAGGTTTCTCTGGCTGATTTAGCTAGACTGTCCGCAAGTTCAACGTGATTCATTCTAACTCTTGCGTGTTCATTTTCTTTTACTGCCATATAATTGAAGTACACACTGTGTTTTCTCGATGTATGTCAACAACACAGGTCTCGCCAGCGACATACATCGTCCAGGAGATGCTATTCTTTGATCTAGGCTGAAGGTCGTACCCGACCCGTATTATGTTTACACTTCTCGGCGTCCGAGGCCTCTCGAGCTTCGACGTACACCTCGCGGTAGTGGGGATAGTTCTGCGACTTCTTTCAGCCGGGTATTTGCGACACGTATCGAGAAAAGACTGTACACGAAATTGAATCGTTTCCTCTTCTTGGGTCTTCTGGAGAAAATGCTAGAGATTTGAATTGCGATGAAGTGTTGCCATTGAGAATCAATGTTTGATCGTGCTTGATGCAACGAGAAGTGTGTAGAACATTTGTTAGAACATATACAATTTCAGGGTTTTGAAGTCTGGCCAGGCTGGAGGGTCAATTCGCAAGGGTTCGCAAACGCAATGAAAAAATACTTCGCACGCGAAAGAAGTGATCAGATCGATCGGAGTTACGGAACCGCTGCTAGAAAACAGAGTAAAAGTCGTGGCAGAAGATATTTTAGCTGCGATCAGCCGGTTTCCCGAGAGTCGCCAGTCAGAATGACGACGCTGAAACGGTGTACTCGTGACTTCGGGGCTCTCGAAGATCCGTCTCGAACCGACGGAGAAAGAGAGTGAAAAAAAGAGAAAGAGAGAATGAGAGTAAGAGTCGAGGGGGGTGGGGAGGGGAGGGGTGGAATTTTTGCACGACAGCGCGAGAACCGGTGGCGAGGAAGAATAATAGGGAATTTATTTGGCCGTCGAAAGGAAGACGGCGCCTGTACTTTGGACGGTAGCCCGGTCGGCGGAGATTCACCAGCCCGATAGCAAGTTTTTCATACGCTGCGCCGACTCAACACGGGGGATAAGGAGGATAAGGGCGTGAAGGCGCGGGAGGATATCCGTGAACCACCTCAGGGCCTCTCTCTCTCTCTGTCTCTCTCACTCCCTCTCGTATTCTCTCAAGGAGGACGACGAAGGAAAACGGTTACGCTCGAGGGGCTCATGAGAGAGAGAGGATATCTCTCTAACTCTCTTTCTCTGAAGCTGGAGACCATTATCAGAGCACGTACGCGTGTACGCTCGCGCTCCCTCCCACCCTGTCAAAATACGCTCGCCTCGGATTAACCCTTTCGACGTTTACTCCGTGCATGGCACTGTGAACAGAGCCACGGTCCGGTTATCCCTTGCACTACCAGCGAGAGGATACTTGGTCTCCCATCTTCCAATAATATCTGTATTTTTTGTTTACTAATCAGTTCCGATACAATTCTGAAAGGATTTATTATTATTTCACATTGGCGAAAGCTCCTGTGCAACTTGGATGTAGAAGACCAAGGGTTACAGTTTCATTAATTAATTATGTAGGGTGCGGCCGAATAACGTGTAGGGCAGGGGGTGATTCTACATGTAAATACAAACCGGAACAAAGCAATAACATTTTTTCATTTGACGCATCGTTTTCGAGAAAATTGAATTTGAAGATCCGTCGGGATCAGTATATGTAGAAAGTAGAATTGGCTGGTCATGATCATACACGTCAGACGATGAATATCGAATGGTATGCGTATTCGCTGCGTTTTCAAACTGGATTTTCTCGAAAACAAAGCTTCGGATGAAGAAATTCTATTCTATATTTTTTTCTCATAGTTATCTTCTTATAGTATATCTGTATAGTTAGCATTATTTTTCATAATTGTCTTGAACGCAAGCTGGATGGATTCCTCAATTGGTTTGAATAAAACATGAGAATAAATGTGTAATTCCTAGTATCACATGAAGTCCGAGGAAATCCTGTGAAAATTATTCAAGAGAAATTTAGTCATTTCTGAAAGTTCGTATTGTTTCAAATTCGAACTCTACGCTCGCCGGTTTTTTTTCAGGTAAGGTCCCGAGGTGTTTGAAAATCGTGCACGAATTTTTAAAATCAGCCAATACGTTCTGAAGGAGATACAATAATTTCTCCATATATGTCGCTAAGGCCTGGATGATAAACGTCGTGGAATTATCCCCACTACCTCGAAGTATATTCCGTGAGGGGCCACGAACCTCAAGACACCTCGGACCCCGAGGAATGTAAACATAACACGGCTAGGATATTTCTCCTGGACGATACACGACGCTGGCTAGATCCACGTTGTTGACAATTATCGAGAATTCACTGTAAATCTTCTTTTGTTATACAATTGCTATACTTCGAGGGTGTGTTACCTTTATTCAATATATCAGATTCTAAAACAGTGAATTGTTGTTGGTTCCTTTCAATCAGAAAGAGAGTGAATCTCAGGATCTGTTAGAGAATCATTCTGGGGATCTACTGGAGAATCATTTTTCGTCATTTAAATGTTGCGATTTGTCAACGAGTTTATAAGACTTGGTTTCGTGATTGAATTTATAAGAAACACTGTTGAATTGCTGATAAGATCGGACGGATTTTTTCACGTACAACCAGTAGAAAGTTTCGAAGGCAGGGAACGTAGACAGCGAGGAGTGGAAAGATCGCGAAAAATCAGTGAAAAACGTCCGCAAACACTAGAGACAGAAACAGAGAGAGAGAGAGGGAGAAAGAGATAGAGAGAGAGAGGGAGGGAGAGAGAGAGAGAGAGGAGTGTGCACGGGGCGGCCGCGATTCCCGGATAAAAATACTCGGAAGCATCGTGCCGGGACCCGATAAAACGCCGCTTTCGAGCTCGGTTCTGTGCGAGAGGACTGCGAGGAGCACACGCGTGCGCCCGGGGAATGCAAAGTGGCTCTCTTCTCGCCTCGGAGAGACAAAGAGACGCCCGAATGGAGAACAAGGTGGCCGCGCCGCTGCGATCGGCGTTGGCCCTGTTTCCCTCCGCCCCCTCGCCAGCTACCCCCACCATTTTGCTCCCTGTGGCCCTCTTTGGCCCTCCCTGGCCCTCTCCCAATGAGAGGGAGAGAGAGAGAGAGAGAGAGAGAGAGAGTGAGAGATAGAGAGAGAGAGGTAGCCGGCCTTTTATTTTTAAATCTGCGCCGCCCGCGAAACGCGCGGGTGGCCGCCGTGTTTTCCTAAGCCGGCGCAAAATTACACAGCCCGGTTTCGGGGACCTTCTCTCTCTCCCTCTCCCTCTATTTCTCTCTCTCTCTCTCACTTGCTCCGAGGACTCCTACCTACCGAAATCAAAGCGGAGGAGGTACGGCCGACCAAGGAGGACGAGGAGGGAGAAAATAAAAGAGAAAGGGAAGAAAACGGGAGAACCGATGGACCACTGAACGCAGACGAAAAGAGAGAGAGAGAGAAGGAGAGGAGAGAGAGAGAAGAACATCGTTGGGAAGGGGTTGCTCGGTCTTATTTTTCGGCGGCCCTTTATAGGCCCTCCCGCCCCGCGCGCGCCGCGCTGCCAATCAAAAACGAGTAAAAGGGAAAAAATCACCGTGCCCGGAACCCGCGGAGGGTCTTCTGGGTTAACCGGAGCAGGTTGGAAAAGTGTTGGCCCGTTAAGGGGACAGGGTGATCTCACGGGTAGAGAAAAGCACCGAGGGCCTCGTCACAATTATTATCTCAAACTGTAGTACCTGCGGTGCTCACCAAGGGAACTACTCAGCTACAGAAACTTCTCGAAAGTAATCGCGGAAAGACCTTATACGTAAGGCAACAGGTACGAATCCATTTGCGACCATTGTCACCATCATTGTCCATGAAATACTCGTAAAGCTTAACCCCTTGCACTACGACGTATTTTACGTTTTCAGTGATCAGAACTTTTTTGTAATTCGTAATTTCCTAAGGAAAGGAGAAAATTTATGTCTATTGTATGCCTATATGTTCTTCAATAGTTGTACATTAAGAATGCCAAAATAGAATTGTATTTGGGTTCAAAGGAAACTAATAACATACATATTTATTAGGCTCCGTTTAGAATCTTCATCACGAGTCAGACTCGTGAAAGTAGTGCAAGGGGTTAAAAGAATTCGTTCATTTAACATGTATATGTGAATCTTACGATTTTCTAACGAATCTTTCTTGATCTTACATCTTTTACTCTTGCTTTTAATTTAACCTACTAGCCTCTATAAAAAATGCATCGGATCAGCAGTCTATTAATTTTCTGGTGAACAAACGTAAAGCGTCGAGAAGAGATAACATTAATATCAATCGGTAAAACTTCACCGAGCACAATTTCACCGAGAGGATAGATTTGCCTGGGTCTCGCGCCTGGTGTTCAATTAATCCCGCAGAAAATAAAAAATAAATGCTTCCGAGCTGATGGGTGAGTCTGGAGAGGCGCGCGTGCTATTGCGGAGAGGTTAATTTTCGAGGAAAGTTGACGCGCGGATTGCGATTTCCTCTCGGGTGGCTGGTAAAGTATCACTCGGTGTCGAACAAATGGAAAAGGGGTCCGAATCGACGGGCGAAAAGAGACGTCTCCGGCAGAAAAGCCGCGGGGAAATCGTTCCCGGTTCTGGAAGCGAAGCGATACCGGCGTGATAAAGAGCCCGTACAAGTTCCCACGGTTTTCCCCGTGGGAGGAAGCCGGCGTCGGAACGCCACGGTGGCATTACGTCGGCCAATCTCGGCCGGTGACAATCGGGCTCGTAAATTCCTCGATTCCTACACGGCGACAACCTTGTTATCCACCTGTTTCTAGCCGGGGCCCGAGCAGCCGCGTCGTTCCCTCGCGTGCGCACTGGATTTGTTTATTATTTATTCGCGCTTATGAGTCGGAACGTCCAGCCCTCCTCTACGTCCCCCCCCCCTTCTGTCTCCCTTGGTTTCCATCTTTCACCGTTTCGTTCGATTCCCCTTTTCTCCGCCGCGTTCTCCGACCGCGTCAGGAATGCCGCAATCAGCCGAGGCTGCATCAACGTGACGTCTTAATCGGCGGAGGAATTTTTATCGGATCGAACCGAGCCGTTTTCGAGAACTTTTACTACGGCCGTTTCGCGCTCCTCCTTTTGCGACAGAATAAACGACAGAGTGAATCGTCGAAACTCTCACGAGGTCTCGTTGCGCTCGGTTTCGATCGACCGCCATCGCCGGACCTCGAAGAATGAACCCGAACGAGCGTGTTTAACACGTTGATCGGTGCCCGCAGAAGTAACACGAAATTGGAACAGTTTGCTTGACGCATTACCCCCTGGATGCGAGTGTCAATTATTCCTCTATGTCAAATAGAACTTCACCATTATCTGTTAAAAAATTATTGGTGTAATCTCACAGGATGGAAACATTGAAATTGTTAAAAGTTAGCCTAGAATAATCGAAACTCCTCGAACCATTTTGTTCATCCTGTATATTGCCTCGTAAAGATGGCAGCATTGAATTTATTTATATTCCATGAGATATTTATTACAATTGTAAGAATGTTTATACCACCAGGTTTATACCACCGTTTAGATGACTGAGTGTTTCATATGTTTGTCTGTTATATATAATTTTATTGATTTATGCGTTGCGTTGACAAATGTATGTTACGTTTAGATTTTGTTAAATAAACAGTCCCCTGCGAGCAAGCAACAAATTACGACGTGTCGTGTCGAGCCTCCTTACACAATATTTTTTTTTTATTATAATACGCTTGAATGAAAAAGTGGAGTCAATAATTTCTGATGCAAGTGGTTTAGCAATTCTGATGATTGTACCGTTTTTAAGACAAAAAAATCCGAAACCAGTGATTTGATCAGCAACGGTGCAGTGCTAAAGTGTAAAAAGAGGTGGAAAGCGTCGAATTAAGGGTACGATGGGTCCCTCCCCTGCGAGATCTTCCTGCTCAGTAATATGTAGAGTGAAGGGGGTGCAAGTGGGATTAGTGTCGCTAAATAAATTGGCAAGGATACGATTGTCGCCGATTTATCGGCGGCGGCTAGTTCCTAAACGAGTTATTTCGAGTCGCGTTAGCACTAAATTGAGGCTGCGTATTAGGGACGGAAGAACGAAGAATGAGACATCGGGATACCTCCAAAAGGGGGGAACGTCTCGTACCCTCTTTCTCCTTGCCTCTCTCTCTCCTTCTCTGGGAGACGTTAACGAGCCGGTAAATATGTTGACTACCACATCGGTACGGTTGGAAGCGCCTCGTATACACAGGCCTGTATCCGATCTCCCTCCCCTTCTGCTGCTCCTCCCCGTTCCACGGTGCTGCCACAGCTCCTTCCTCATCCGACGAAATGATTATTATAGTTCGTAACCGAAGAGCTGCCCATTTTAGAGCCTGTGGAAGCCGCCGTATAATTTTCCACCCACTAAAATAGCCATCACCCTGTCTACCCGGGACCGATCTCCGTTCGTGATTATCGGCAAATAAGGTACAGTACGGGGAGAAAATATAGGCCGTCTCTGAAGTACGATCTGTGTACCCCTGTGTGTCTTATAATTCCTAAGGATCTCCCACGTTTCTATATTTCACAATAACAAGAAGAATATTTATCCAGCTCTGCTAATTTGTAGAGTATATATTGCCTTGAGTGGGCGTGGCTTTGTTGCTCCGATTTTCAAGGGCGCTTAAACAGTGCTCCAAAGGGCATATTGCTCACTTGTCTACATTAAGGTCCCCCAGGACCTTCCAAATCTGTTTATATTTTATAACAAGAAGATCGAATGGCGATAGACAAATATTTACGTAGTTCAGCCTCTACGTGTTGTCTTCAGTGGGCGTGGTCTTGTTGCTCTGAGTTTTAGGAGTAGCAATACCTCAAATGGCGATCTATATTCTAGGAGTGCTTTAAAGAATATGGAAGAGTATCCGAACCTTGAGTACTCTCAGTGGGCGTGGCTTGATTGCTCCCAATTTTACGGGACTTAGGTCGCATCCCCCACGCTGCCACATTTTACAATAAATAGCAAAAATGACGACCATTTATCCAGCCCTGTCCCCATATATTGTCATGAATGTTGACAAAAATCGTCTCACCTCCTCTCATTTCTGATCCACACTCCGACATCGTAGTTTCCATCGCCATCTATTTCGCAACTTATGTTTCGCTCCGATCAGAATTACAGTTCGATTACAAAGTCTACGAAAAGGTGCTCCGAACGATTTTTACGGGTCCCCATTGTCCTGCGCCGAGACAAACGTTCCCTCGACGAGAAAACGGAGCTTGCCGTCGCGTTCTACGGCCGAGTCGCGTTAAAAACCGTTTCTCTCGTCCCTGTGAATCTCCGTTGACCATTTAATCCCATCGTCGACGCCCGATTGAATCGCACTCGATTCCGGAACCAGTGGGGAAGAGGAAATTTGTTTGCGCGGCAAGAAAGCGCGAGCCCCGAGAGCCGATCCGAAGGACGCTCTCCACGAAGAAAGGACAGGACGATTGCAAATACTCGAGGAGGGCGGTTCAGGAGCACCGGAGGCGAGGAAACGGCGACAATTTTCGATCCAGGGGAGGTGCGAACTCTGTAGCGACGATAACTGACTGATTCTCGTTCAAAGAGGGACATGGAAATCAGACCGGTACCTGGATGGAGGCTGGGAACACTTTAAATTGGCCCCCTCGGACCAAATCATAATAGAAAAAACGATGAAAGTGTATGTATCTTGCTGTATGTTGCCGTACAGAGTGCACTAATAAGTGGGCGGAGCTTTGCCGCTGTCGACGGGGCCCCATAGGGATATCTTTGATCAAGTTCTTTATCTGAGAGGACTAGAGTGAAGACTCTTTATTTTAATCTGTCCAATAGAATAATCTCAGGAAACGATTCGGGAGCAATGAGATCAGAAGAAAAGACGCTTCAAGTAGGCATGGCTTTATTGCTCCTAGCTTCAATCAACTATTACATATTTTAGGACCATACAAATTACTTCTAGTACAAGCTACGGTTCACAATAAATGATTTCAAAGAAGGAAATAGAATACTCTTCGTCCCTGGGACTTACTTGGTGGGCGTGGCTTCTTTGCCCCCGTCATTAAAAACACCACTGCACAAGAAGACAATGAATGTTCTGCGACCGCCGCAAACTTTCCCTAGAAGCTATTCTGTATAAGAAGTGATCTGAAAGAAGGAAAGACATATCGCTGGAATATTCGCACTTTGAAATCTTCTCCGTGACCTTATTGCTCCTAATTTTCAGGACAGCAGGACCGTCCACGCTCCCGCCACCTCTCAAAGTACCTCAGCATCACAAAGTGTCCTTTATAGTGGACATCCACGCAGAGAAGTATACTTACCTGGCTTTGTCTCTTTAAACCGTTCGAAATGGGCGTGGCGCGTAGCCCCGAAATTTTTCGCGCTCCACAGCGCTGCCCCACGGGGCAAAGCGTCCCTCCCAGTTGTCGCTGGGAAATATCGGCGTGTGTCGGTCGCGAGCCGCCACCGGCCGGACCTGTACAATTAAATTTCCACGCGTCCCGCATTCCAGGAATACCGGCTTTCCGTCCGCTTGCTCCGGCATCTTACGTATTAGGCATTCCGATGCGGTAACCAGCCCGGCACCCGCTTAATGAGATTCTAAGTGAGAAACGTTCGGACCTCCGTGCAATTTCGACGTTCGATTAATCGTTACGACGCGTTCCAGCAACCTGCTACCGCTGCCGCCACCACCGACACGTTGCATCGTAACGTAACAAACTTCTGTCCGCACAACGAAAGCGAGACTGCGGTCATAGCGGTCGCGATTTCCGATCGCAAACCATGCGCACACCGCGTCACCTTGCTGCACCTTAGCCTTGCCACACCTTGCTACACTGTTTCCTCACATTTTTCCCAATTTTGCAACACTTTCTTCCGAATAAACAGCAACGATAGAAGCCTGTTGCCATTTAAAAGCTTCGGAAGCTTGTCGTAACCTTAAGATGCATGCACACAATATACTGTACAATATGAAACAAATTTCTTTATTCATGAGGGAGCCGGTTACACTAACCCTTTCTCAATGTGAATATTATTTACAGGGAAGAATTACAAAATACTTTAGTGTTGAGATCTGTATAACAGAGTTGATTTGAATCTCGCGCTCTCAATACACAACGTGAATTGTAGCGATCGATGCGGGATCGATTCCCTCTCTAGGTTGTATTTAGTTGCATTCAGCACACGCTCTTTTTTTCACTTCCCTTCCGCCGAGAGAATCGAACTGTGTAAGAATATACGTACTCGACAGATTGTATAACCTCACTTTTGTATATTATAAGTATATCACTGTTATATTTCTCCTAAATCAGTATATTAAAGATTTATTGCTCAAAATTTAGGAACATAGAAATTCCGATCACCGGATTACCGGATATTTATGTCGTCGCCTTAAAGACAAACGCAATGGTCACCTAAAGGAAATTTTTAGGAAACAGACATTTGACAAAATTAAAGGGAATTATATACAAAAATATCACAATGGAGGAGTGGATTTTGAATGGGATAAATTTCCAAGTCCAGTAGATCGTCCAACTCGAACTTCAATTTCTAGAATCAGAATTGGGCACTCAGAAATAACCCATTCGTTTCTGTTAAACAAGATAGAAAACGCGATCTGCGATATATGTAAAGCACCAGTTAACATAAATCATCTGATAATAGAATGCAAAAAATATGAGAATGAAAGGAAAATTGCTAAGTTGCCTAGATCCTTACTTATTCTGCTAAGTTCTAAGGAGTAAATCTCCGGAGAGGGAGTATATCTCCCTTTCTCTTTAGATTTGAGTATTTTGAGTATATCTTCTTTCTCAGGAGAAAGGAGTATATCTCCGGTCTTGCTAAGGATACAAATATGTAATATATGTAAGAATATGTAAATATGTAAATATTTACTTTAGTAAATATTTAATTTTTTACATATTTTAGTAAATATGTAAATATGTAATATATTGTAAGAAAATGTACCGTGTTGCTAATGGCCTTTGATATTGAAGCTACATTAAACAAATAAATGAAAGAAAAAAAAAATAAATGCAATGGACTCCTGCCTCGTTGGAGGAGTCCAAACGCATCGAAAATCGCGTCGAAACGTGCAAGAGGCCGAGTAGGTGTCGCGTGCGATCGGAAATCGCGTCCGGCACAACCGCAGTCGTTCCCTCGCCCATGGAATCGGTTGTAAAAACGGTGGACCGGCAATTTCGGGTTCGGCATAGCGCGGGCATACGGCGTGGATCGAAACCGGGCACGGTCGATCTTGTTCCGCGCAGGGGCGCGTGCAAATGAAGCGTAACCGATGATTACCGGCGGGGACCGGCAGCCGGACGCGGGATTGCACGGGCGAAATAAGTGTGGCCGCGGTTGCGTACCTCCCGGTGGCGGCGGGACGACACGGCCAGGATCAGGAACTTTCTCACAGTCGCCGAAGGGCCCAAGGACGAATGCATATTTTCTCTCCTCGCCGCGGAGAGTGCCGGCGCAGTTTCCGTGGGCACCCGCCGGGTCGTTAGGACCGCGACGGCCCGCCTTTGTCCCCCCGGGAGGATGTTAGCGCCTCGGTCAACACGCTGCTAAAGAGGAGTCCGTTCGAAATAGCGCACTAGTAAATCCCTTATAAGCCTATAGAGGTAACATGATTCAGCGTGGTATAGGTCAGATTTAAGCCGCCTTTGATATTTAAATCGGCCTGCGCGACGGCGAACGCTGGAAGAATAGAGAGAGAGAGAGAGAGAGAGAGAGAGACAGAATGGGAGAAAGAGAGAACTGAGAGAATGAGGGAACGAGAGAATGATCGAGAAGAGGGAAAAGGAGAGGAGGATGGCGGTCAGAAGAGGCACACGAGGTGGTAGGAAACGACCACACAGGAATTTACACGTTCCGTGCGCCTTCCGGCGAATCGCGTTCCCTTTCGTTCTTCGTGCTCGTTCGATCCCAGCTCGTTTTCGGTGCCACGCTGCTTTAAAACGCGCTTCTGCTCGAGCGGAAATGAAAAAATTAGGTATTCGCGGCCATTAGTCCGAGAATCTTTATGCCGGGCTGGGAGTCCTCCGCGTCAATTATCCGAAACAGGTTCGATGGAAACGTACTCGATTCGACGGGTTCTAATTAAATGAGAATGTACTCCTTCTCCTCCTAACGACTTCAATAAACCGGAGATAATATCGCAGTATTCGTTGATCCGTCTAACAATCTTAATATTTTGTATTTTATCCGGTTACGTTCAGCACGAACACGCACCGACCGTGTCCTAGTAATTATGCTTAGTTTCGCGCCAAAGGTATTTGGGATGATTTATTTCTGGATTACCGTCAATCCATTTATTGCGAGCTTACCGAATGGACAAATCAATATCCCGGGGAAAATGTATAGATGCATTTAATACATGTGTCATACGCGTGAAACGAAAATAATGCGAACCGTTAGAAAGTGCTGTGACACTGATTGTTTTATAATACCTTCCTCGTTGACGGATTACAAAACAAATATAACATTTCTTTATTTCTCACACCGTATACATGAAAGTATGCTAGTGAATTGTTAAGAGATTTTCACGATATCCGATTTAAGGTTGTCCTGGCGAAGAAAACAGTCCGAAAAATTCATTCCGCGGCTGAAATAAAAATTCAAACAGTTCCGTGGCAGAATGTTAATTGACTTCGTTGCGCCAAGTTCTTTTTCCTCGCTCGCGCATAAAACCAAGCGCAAAACGGTCGTAAATAAGCGGAAACAAAAATAATTTAGCTAGAATCGCATATTAAACCACAGTGGCCGTCGTCGTGGCTCGTTTTTCGAGCGGGAGGGACCCCGGGCCCTGCGTGTATGCGAGCCGAGATAAAAGTATTCCGTGGCTTGGCGAATTTATGCGCGAATTCGGCCTCCGATGTCCTCCGGTGTCCTCCGGTGTCCTCGGGTGTCCAGCGGGCGCCCCTTTCGGCGCGGTGCCGCGCGCCATAATTCGTAAATCCCGCGTATTTGTTATCGGGAATTGTCACTCCTGGCCGGAACGTATCGAGGAATGTTGGCTCCCGGACTCCCTGCCGAAACGGGCCCCGCTGGCTCGTCCTTTTTCCACGAATTTCCTGCATTCTTATTTACGCGAGCATCGCCGACCGTCTAGACTGCTCCAGACGGGGAAACCGTTCCGCAGGAATTCCCTGCCGATCGTCCGGGCTCTCCTCAGGATAAAGGATCACCGGGAGCCTCGATTAGCGTCCGATCCTGCAGTCCTCTCCCACGGATCGAGGCCGGAGCGACAGGGCTACGAGCTATTTACCCTAACCCTTTACCGAGGAATCTCCTCCGATCGCAGTAAGAGAATCACCAGTTCCCAAACACTATTGTAGGGTTATGAATGAGACAGTATATTAGAGTGATTGTTTAGAGTGACTGTGGACGCGATATTGTGGCGCCGACGGGTTTGGGTCTAGAATGAAAGAAAGTCTGTTTGGGCCGAAGTGTGAAAGAAGAGCGTTTGGGCCTCAGTGACAAGAGCGAAGTGGCTAGGGGCGCCGAGAAACTGATAAAGAGAGAATGAGAGTGCGAGAGAGGAAGAATGAGAGAGGGCATTATTATAAAGGGGATGAATGCGAAGAATGTCAGTTAGTTGTTAGTTGAGAGTCAGAGAGTCGGTAGAGAGAGAGTCGGTAGAGAGTCAGTTAGTAGAGCGAGTTGTGGTTGTTGTTGTCATTGTTATTAAATAAAGTGTTTTATTGAGACCGATGTCCTTAAGATCATTCCACCCGTTACGCCGCACCCTATACGTAGGAGTTCCATAAAATATTCCTACACTATCAAACTAATTTTTCATTCGGCACTTTCATTAGACACTATTTACACACTTCCATTACATATTTTGTCTTAGTACTTCTATTCTTAACATCGTCTACTGTCAAATAAATCTTTCATTAGATACATCATTTTTGTCTTGACATCTCTTCTACTACAATAGCGGCGCAGCTAAGATCTGCTTCCTAAATGAGCAATGGCAACCTTTAATCTTTAGGTATTGTCCAAGAATTTGACTACCAAGAACAAATTTCACAAAGAACGTTACATTGTACGTTCAGGAGTTATTGCCTGCAAAAGAGTGGCAGCGCAACGAGTTAATTTTGTCGTTTCTAGAGAAAATGTTCACCCCGCTGAAACGTAAAACAGAAAACGTTATACTCGAGGATCTTAACACCCTCCAGAGAGAGGATCAACATTGATCTCCAAAAGAAAAAAACAATTTCAAGGTCTAGGTAAAAGAAAGTCGATCGTACTGTTATGCGAGACAGCCAATACTTATTTGTTAGAATAGATAAGTTACATAAATAGATGAGTCAGAACTCACGGGCTTTCTCATCAACTAGACTAAGGCAAATTACTCATCGGTAAAGTCCAACCCTGCGAAAACTCCGACCGCCACGTCATTCCCTATCTGTAAGGACTAGAATCATCCATCCCCACCAAACTCCGATAAACAAATGTACCCTTATATAAGGCCCTGCGAAAGGGCAGTCAAGTTAGTTAGTTGCAGACAGTTACGGTCAGTCAGTTACAGTTAGTTAGTTACAGTTAGTTAGTTACAGTTGAAGTCATGGTTAGAAGTCGATAGTCAGTTAGTCAGTTACAGAACAGTCAGAAGTCAAAGAGAGTTATAAGCAACCCGTCAGTGTGCTCGCGTATCATTAAGTTGTCCGTCTTGTACAAAATCGCTTTGTTTCCTTGCTTGGCGACCTATTCCGAAATATACCTATAAGTTGTGCCGGAAGACTTTGGAGCTTATTCGAGGATTCCCTCCATCTACCCCTTCCCGCGGCATAACAGTACGCAGCATGTTTCACTTTGTCTCGTTTCCAAAATGATGTAGACGCTTCTGCATCGATGAAACATTTCGCGCGACCTTGGGTTTGACTTTGCCTTATTGACAAACCGTCTTGGTTCGAGCTAATCGATCCGGATGCAGTTTCTCGATTCGAAATTCAGTGCAGCATCGAGCGCGAAGTTCGAACGACCGGTCCTCGAAAAGACAAAGGTCCGCAGTTCTGAGGCGCGACTCCTCCGGTGCGTCGTTAGCTGTTGCGGTTTTTTCTGCACGTCGTCGACGACGTATGAATGCCATTTGTCGCCGTTGCGGCGCATCCGGCCGCGTAATGCGCTCTCCGCGGCCCTCGAACGTCGTTGGGAAATATTTTCTTTAATTCTCTTAATTGCGTCGGGGGTCTCTGTACGAGGTCTAACCAGCATCCTGACCGTTGAAAGCAGCTTCAGCTCGGAGCTGTTCGTTTCAGCCTCGGCTCTCCGAGGTTCCCGAGGGATTGACGACTCTCGGGCTGCGGGACACGCGAGCCACCGTTTCCGTGAAGATCCTCGGAGGCGTTAAGGTGTCCGCGATACCTGGGTGGCACCCACGGTGCTAGCTCACCCTGCCCCGTCCTTTCAGATAAGCCGAGCCACGAGAGTCTACGACTACCGTTCACCGTTTAAGACTCGTGGACGGCTGCCGTGACTCTATGGCCCCTTCCGTCTGATAAACCTCGCGGCCAAGACGATTCGCAGGTCGACACGTGAGAGTCCGGTTTTATCGGCGCGACACGCGATCCCTGCCCCCTCTTCCCTCCTCTTCCTCCTCCATCTCCCTCCTCCTCCTCTATCTCCGTCTCTCGTCCTTCCCCGTAACGCCGGCTCGCGATCATCCCATTTAATTTCGCTCGCGCTCGGGAAAATCGTGCCCGCCCGTCGACGCCCTTTGACGCGGCCATTCGGTGTCGCGTTAACGACCCCCGCACAATTTACCTGGCGATCCTACCGCGCGATCGTAAAGCCGGCGACACTACTCGAATCCGACGATCGTGATCGCCTCTTTGCACCGCGTCGCCTTCGATGAAGACGTTCCAGAACGGAGCCGTTCGATCGTAAAACCACCCACCTTTTCATAAGTATCGGATCGTTCCGCGGGTAACGCGAATTTTTGGCCATGCACTTCGTATTTTAACTTTAAAACCCTGACTTGTTTCTAAAACTCGGATAGCAGCAGCAACAATTTATTTCTGAGTGTGTCAGACCCTGATGTACATATATGAGGTACAACTTTGACTTATTTCGGGAAGATAAGTGTTTTGTAAATATTTTGCTCCCACCTTTTTATAATTATCGGATCGTTCCGCGGGTAACGCGAATTTTTGGCCATACACTTCGTATTTTAACTTTAAAACCCTGACTTGTTTCTACGGAACTCGGATAGCAGTAGCAACAATTTATTTCTGAGTGTGTCAGACCCTGATGTACATATCTGAGGTAGAACTTTGACTTATTTCGGGAAGATAAGTGTTTTGTAAATATTTTGCTCCCACCTTTTTATAATTATCGGATCGTTCCGTGGGTAACGCGGATTTTTGGCCATACAATTCGTATTTTAACTTTAAAACCCTCACTTATTTCTACGGAACTCGGATAGCAGCAGCAACAATTTATTTCGGAGTGTGTTAGACCCTGATGTACATATCTGCAGTAGAACTTTGACTTATTTCGAAGAAATATGTGTTTTGTAAATATTTTGTTCCGATCTGTCCGATCTGGTTTTGTAGCGAACAACTACTTACGTTCGCTGCTGTATCGCACAGCTAAGGCAAATGTAAACAATATTTACTAGTATCTGCTGAGCAGCGTTTACAGTTAGACGTATTGCAATAGTGATGTGATGAGTATAGAAAGAAATATTCGTTTTGGATTGCCATCAAGTTATACAACATATTAAACTTCGTGGAACACCAGACAACGTTACTCGTGAAGCGAGAAAAACTGATCATAGAACTGATGGCAAAATTCACCGATTGTCTGTAGCGGACAGATTCAAAACTGCAATTGCCATCCACAATGAAATATTGATAAATCTATTCTATGAATCTATTTAGATCTCCATGAAAAAATAAGTGTTAGAACTGTCCAGCGAAGACTTAATGAGTTTCAATTATATGGACGCGTTGCCGGAAAGAAACCGCTCATTTCAGAAAAAAATCGTCTAGCTAATATTGCTTTTGAAAAGGGACGTTTAAACTGGACCGCAATGGTCCAGAGTAATTTTGACAGATGAATCGAAATTTCATCGATTTGGATCTGATGGTAAAGTATGCGTGAGACAGTTTTGTAAATCGAGGAAAGAGCATCGCAGTATATTTTGTATAATTTAAATTATATGAAAATAAATTTGTATCGTTATTTTATGGTAATTCATTCAACAACAAAGTGACTATTATCTACGTTTAATTATTTTAAGAATAACTTTCTTTAAGGACCGGCCATATTGACTGCGCATGGTAGGAATAGCTATACAAGAAGCGTCGGTAGGTTTAGTGTTAACACCGCCAAAATAGAATTTTGTTTCTGTTTATAAGAAACCAATAACGAACATAATTATTAGACTCCGTTCAGAACCTTCATCACGAGTATAACTCGATATTGTAGGGCAAGAGGTTAAATTTCCACTGCGGTAGAGTCTCGTTAATTGATTATTTCACCAAGTTACGAAGCTTTTGACAAAGTGCAAATTTTAATTGAATATAAACGACCAAAACGCCATTACTGAGGGCAAGAATTGACCGAACCTACTTGTTCATTTTTCTTAACAGAAGCAAGTTTGATTAAAACCGCAGAATTTGCTGCAGAACTTCACATTACATCATGGCTGAAGGTTAAAAGGGTCAGTAAAAAGTTGCGAAACTTTCTTCCCTGATACTCAAATGACTACTATAGTAAAAAAGAATGAAAATCAGTGGGTGTTAAGTCCGGGCTTATCTTCCACGTCCAAGTTCGTCTATGTATTTTGCATTCCCTTTCATTTTTCGCACACTGCACACACACTATAAAGAAGTCGTCGGAGGAATTCTTAACAGATTAAATCGAATATCAAAGCAGAGTGTACGAAACGTACGATCCTCTCGCAGCAACGATTTAACTAAAATTTGCCGAGGATTACACAGGCGGTGACGAGAGGCGGTTGTAGATCGCACGCGTCGTTTGGATCATCAAAGTAATTGTCAGGCTTCCAAATCACGTCGGCGACGGACAGGGCGCAGAATTCGCGGAGCAAAGTGGCTATCCGATTTCACGCGAGCGAACTTCGGTTCGCGTGTCGCGCCGATTTGCCAAGATTCAGCGGCCGGCGCAATTTATCTTGGGCGGAGCGCGAGGAATAAATACGAGCAACGGCAATCGGGTAATCATTTTCTCGTAATGAAAGTTTCTGGCCGGCCACGCGGCGTTCGGCCCGCTCGTTTGGCAGATATTGTCGCTCGTTTGCACGCGATACATTGAACGGGAGAAAATAAACCCGACGATTACGTGTCGGCGAACATTGTGGCAATAATATCGGCCGGTCGACGCCTTCGAACGATGACCTATATACCCGGATTACCTAACGAAAACACGACCGTGCGAGACGCGATGAATCAGAGAAGTCGAACGCGCTGCTTTCCCACTCCGCGACACGACGCGATACTAATTGACCACCCGCAAAACTGCGAACGAGGTTTATCGCGGCAATTTATTGTCACGTTCAATCGTTGCAGAGCAGATCACTATCATCTTGCAGCATCTCTTTCACGACTACGCATAATAGATGATCCCGAATGTAACTGCGGTAATGAGGTTCAAGATCTTAACCATATCATTTGGCAATGTACCTTGTTAGAATCGCAAAGAGTTGATCTCATGAAAGAATTAAGGAAGCTCAAATTGTTCCCACCCTTAAATATCAGATCGTTACTTTATGAACCGAATATTCAGGCATGTTATTTTCTTTTCAATTTTTTCGAGCAATGTAATTTAAAGATTTAAAGTTATGTACTTATGTGTTATATACCTAATGTGTTCTACGGTTCCTACGTTATTAATGCTTAACAGTAAAATGTACATATATTACTAATGTATAGCTGTATAACCCCCTATGGGGAGTTTCAATTAAGCTTTCAATAAAAAAAAGAAATTGCGAACGGGCCGGCCCGCACATAACTCCTTCATCTTCCACGTGGGCTATAAATAACTGCGTTTGTTTATCGAACACGGTTAGAAAATTTGGGAAATACAGTGAATTCTCGATATACAGTAAGCAGCAAAACTGAGTCTACACTATTTGAAGCAACATAACTTTTTAAAAATTAGATCGATTGACTCGAATGTTATTGAGAAGTTAGAAGGATTAGTTTATTAGACGAGGTGTACAAAATTTTTGAAAAAATTTGAATTTTCAGCATGGATATAATTTATTTGAGCGAATCAAACACATTTTTTAAATTTTCCATACAGGCTCAGATAAAAAAGCTGAAAAAACCAAATTTTACGACCAATTTGTAAGGAGGCTCGGAGGCTCGACACGTCGTAATTTGTTGCTTGCTCGCAGGGAACTGTTTATTTAACAAAATCTAAACGTAACATACATTTGTTAACGCAAAGCATAAATCAATAAAATCATATGTAACAAACAAACATATGAAACACTCAATCATCTAAACGCTGGTATAAACATTCTTACAAATTCAAACTTTTCTCAACAATTTTTTACACCTCGTCTAATAAACTAGTCCTTCTAGATTCTCAATAACATTCAAATCATTTCATCTAATTTTTAAAAAGTTCTGTTGCTTCAAATAGTGTAGACTCAGTTTTGCTCGTTACTGTTTGTCAACAACCCGGGTCTTGCCAGCGTTGTGTATCGTCCAGGAGACATACCACTACCCCATTTACCACCATGAACACACTCCAACGTCCCCCGTAGACTGGTCACGTGACGTGCCACGTGGTATCGCACGCGACTGAGACGACGCTTGGCGGTGACAGTGGCGCTTAGAATCGCACTATTGAATTTGAATCATACTGCATTTGGTAGTCGTATCTCGAGGACGAACTGGAACCGGTAGTTACAGTTCATTTTATTTATATTAGGGGAGCCCATAAGTAATCAATTAATTCGAAATCTAAAAAAAACTTCCTTAGTAAATTCAAGTTCCCATTCCTTAATTTATGATACAATCTCCATCAGTGTAAATAATAGATTGCCATCTTTCCTGCAAATTTTCAATCCCCATCTTATAGAAATTCAGTTTCTTTATTAGGGGTACTTACGGGTACTCCTAATAATAAAGAATGTTTATAATCTCTAGAACGATTCATTTGATTCATTTCATTCAGCAGGTAATAGGCACGTTACGCGGCAATAACCTAAAACTTGCGACACGTCATGTCATTGTTGGGTCCCCTTCGCGCACGCGCAACGTGTCACATATTGCTCTGGTCATCAGAGAGGGGATACAATGTACTATCCTTCGTGGCCGCTTACGTGGTATACCCCGCAGAAGTGGGGATAATTCCGCGACGTTTATCATCCAGACTTTGGCGACATATATAAAGAAATCACTGTATATTATTGAGAAGCGCCTCCGATATATAGAAAGAAAAATGTCATTTTGGGAGAGATTCGTTTAGGCTTCGAAAGTCTTGACCGGCATTGAACTGTGGAACGGTTGTTCCTTCCGGTGGAGTCCGATAATTGCAGTCCAGCCATAATTAAAGCGTACTGGCGCCGAGTGCGTCGGTCGGGTCGGAAACCATAGGACATTTTGCGCGTTAACCGAGACCGTCCCCCACCCCGGCGAGCCCGTCATAAAATCGTGAAAATAAATCGTGCGCCTTCGTTCCGTTTCTGTCCCCGTTCCTATCCTGTGCCGTCTCGTCGCGCCGAAATTCACTTTAGATTAGAGGCGGCGAGTCGGCAGCGGTGTGCGGCTGCAGCAGTTTTCTCTCACGGGTCGTTAGAGCCCGTGAATGCACCGCCGCGTGCACTCTTAATAGGATACCAGTGCACGCCTCTGCTAGGGGATGGAAAATCGGGAGACTCTCTCTAGCCACAGGTGGAAGACTCGCTCCTCGTTACCCCGCGATTTCGGTTTGTTTCGGCTGCTGCCTTACAGCCCGAGAAACCGAGTTCTGCATCGTTCTGCGTCCTTCTACCCCATCCCTTAAGGTCCAGCTTTGCCAGGTGGTCTTGATCCGCCCCAGTATGCGTGCCGTGTGCCTTGGCGTGAATTTATGTGCCGCACACAACGTTAGATCGTACAAGGTTGCAAGGGTTTGGGAGGCGACAAATCATTGTTTGATAATGCAAAGATGGGTCTTTTCAAGGGTGAAAAGTGCTAGATAAAGGATAAATCTAGTGCGCTCGCTACCAGGGAGGTCCTACTTTTGCGTTGTCGTCATCATTTTGCATTATTCGGTCGCATGATGCCTATCACAGAGGCGATCTGAGCAGGCGTGGCCGACAACGTAAACAACGGCGCTGCTGTAGCTTCGGCCACGCGCGCTCAGATCGCCTCTCTGACAGGCATCATGCGACCGAATAATGTAACATGTTGCTGGACAACGCAAAAGTAGCATCTGCCTGGTATCGAGCGCACTAGATTTATCCTTTATCTAGCGCTTTTGACCACTGATAGGCCCCACTTTTCCTTTATCGAGCCATAAATCCGCGCCTCCCGAATCCTTGCAACATTGTACGATCTAAAGTTGTGTGCGGCACACCAAGGTACACGGCACGCACACTGGGGCGGATCAAGGCCACCTGGGAAAGCTGGACCTTAATGCATCTGCATCTTTACTTCCCTTGTTTTACCTCACTCGCACGAACCAGTCGAATTTGTTACCGATTCAATATGATTAAGCAAATATTTTGGTAGACCCTCGCTCATAAGTCTTAGGACACCTGTGGTTTTTAGTAAAACTCTGGTATTTCGTGTAGATTGTGAACTTTTAACTGTATTAACTACGTAATATAAATATCCTCGTATGTCCAATAATAATTACGACTTCAACGTAATAATGCATTAAAAATTATGAAATAGCCACCCCAATCGCCAGATTTGATACGGAACATTTGCCCTACTTCGAAAACACATTTATGGAATATTTTGAAACGAGAATGACATAATATAACAACAGAAACTATGAAAAAATTGATCACGCGGATGCCAAGAATAGTGGAAACTGCAATAACGAAACCTGGTGGATTCTTCGGTGAAAAGAAAATGCAATGATTTCTCTATATATGTCGCCAAGGTCTGGATGATAAACGTGGCGGACGTCGAGTATGTCGGGTATGTCTCCTGGACGATACATGACACGGGCAAGACCCGTGCTGTAGACATATATCGAGAATTCACTGTATAAATATTTTTTTACTTGGTAAGATTTTCGATATACGAGTGTAGCATCCTTTCCTCGACATGTAAACGTTTGAATAAGGAAAAATTTGTTCGCATCATAATTTTATCACTTTTACATAATTGAATACAAGTACGATCACTGTCCCAAGACTTATGGCGGGAGTGTATGTCATAAAAAATGAGTATCTATTTATTAATCCATATATCACGTCTATCAAATCTATTCGATTCAGACACCTGGTGGCACGTATGTGTCAAGGTTTAATTAATGACAGACCGATCAAAGAAATTAGAACAGAATTAACGGAGAAGTATCGGGTAAATAAAACATTCTGAGCATAATTTATCGAACGTCTATTAATATTTCGTACCGTTCGAAATCCTTTCAGAAAAAAATCCAGCAGTCACGATAAATATCTGGACAGCCGTAAGGCAAATAACGAGTAAAAACGATGCATCAGTACAATTGCCTCGGTAACGAACTCACCGTCCAAACGAAGCGTTTACGTTCGCACGGGTACTTTTCAGGGATGGGATTAAGTACGAGCTTATTTTGGTAAACGCATAGAAGTGAAAAATCGTTGTTAAACGCATTAACATTACCCGATCTCGTTCGAAAATATACAAATCCGTGAAGCTGTTTCCCCGTGGCAAGATAACAATTCGCTGGCGGGGTGGAAGAGGGTG
Source organism: Halictus ligatus (assembly GCA_028454255.1). NCBI lineage: Eukaryota > Metazoa > Arthropoda > Insecta > Hymenoptera > Halictidae > Halictus > Halictus ligatus. The sequence continues at coordinate 16,179,011 of CM052146.1, forward strand.
GGGGGAGGGGGGGGGGAGAAGAACAGCAGGGCGGCGAGAGATATTTATTTCAGCAGCAAATTGATCCGTTGGAAAAATAATGCAGTTCGTGCATTCGAGGATACACGTTAAAATAATCGTGCGCGATTAAATCGGTTCAAACAAGGGGTTAATACTCACCTTTTGCAAGATTCATCTCGCGAATTCATTGACCGGGTGCAAATTGCTATCGAAGAATCGATTAACGAAACGGAACGTCGGCCAATGGACCGGTGGCTATTAAACGATTATTAATATTTTATTTACTGGAAACGTATCGGTAGCCTCTTCGATTACTGCGATGAATTGAAACGAATTTTGACTATTACTTTGAAACAGTTGCATACAAAATCCTGGAATAATATCCTAATAAAATATCCGTATAAAATTCTAATATTTTATGGTGCAGAATATATGACGACGATAATTATTTTCTAGTTCTCATATTCTCAGATTCTTGAATATCTGATTTTTTGATTACATGTTTTTGTGGATGAGTGGCAAAATTGTTATTTTATACTGTTTTTCGGTTTTATGCATTTAACATAGAAACGAGTTGGTACAATTACAAAAGTATAGAAAAGATCAATACAGTTCAGTGACATTAATGTACTATTTTCAACTTACCAAAATTAGTAAAGAAAAAACTTTTTACATGTTACCTACAACTGATGCACGAAATGTTTTATTATACACGAAAACATGCAGTCTCGTAAGTATAAATTAATTTACGTCAAGGCGTAAAAACGTGCTCTAAAACTACGCAGTCTGATAACTACAATGTTATCAAACGTCATAATCGGTGTTGTCATAATCACAACGGCTAAAATGGCATCAAAGACCCGTGAACAGTTAAACAGCCCGCTGTTCGGTCTCGTTTTCGACAATTAAAATGCCGGTTATTTCAACGGTCAAAATTCGGCTCGCATGCGATCGTTTACATAAACGCGGAAGAAAATGGCGGGATCGTTCGGCGCAAACGTCGGCGGCGCTGAGAATCACCTGATTAACACATCAGCGACGCAGCCACGACTACCTTTTCGCCCCGACTGTATCGCTAATAAGACACAGGTAGTTAGTGCCGAGGAGGAGGCGAGAGAAGGATCGAGCGACTGAGAGGAAGAACGAGAGAGAGAGAGAGAGTGAGAGAGAGAGAGAGAGAAGAAGAAGAAGACGCACGAAAGGCGATCAGGAGTCAACCTCGGCGAGAAAGGGAGAGGAGATCGAGTCGGGTTAAAATGCAGATGACGAAGATAACGAAGCCGGGCGAACTACAATGAGGATAGAAAAGTAATATCAAACGAGATAAATAAAAAGAGAGTCCTGGGAGTGGAGGGGCGGTCGGAGAGTCGGCCGAGGAGGACGGGAGGAGATGGAGGAGGAGGAACGAAGAAGAGAAGGAAGGAGAGTGAAACAGTCCGAGGTCCTTGTCGCACCTGAGGAGGATGCTGCGCATCGTTTCTCTGGTGGTACGAGGAGAGAGGACCACCAGAGTTACCGAGGTGAGTGCCGGGTACCCTGTAATCACGGTGCCGAGCCGCGAGCCGACAAACCAAACCAAAAGAGATAAAGATAAACAGAGATTCGAGCCTACGAGCTGACGGGGGAAAGAATAAGGGAGAGAACGAGGGGGGAAAAAGGAAGACACCACCGACCCAAAGAGAGAGGGAGAGAGAGTGAGAGAGAGAGAGAGAGGGGGGAGGTTGGGAGAGGGGCCCTCGTTAAGTATGACGTGCGATCGCTTCCTTTTGTGCTGCTTGTTGCAACCCGGTGCATCGGCGCGCCGCGGCGGCTGCAACGCGTCGCGCGCTCCTTCTCGCCGCTGCATCGTTGCACCGCCGTACCGTTATGCAATCGTACGTACGCGCCACTTCGGTGGACCATTGTCGTCGATCGATCCGCACGATCGATCTCATCGGGAGAGAGAGAGAGAGGACGTCGAACGAGAAGCGAGACAAACGGATCAGAGAAACAAAGATCGAGAGACGTTACGAGGCGATTCGTCGAGCATGACACATCCCTGCGATCGCTTTTCTTCATCCTTTTTTCAACTTCGTCCCGGTGCCAGGGTGTTTTTGTTGCCACGCTGTATTATGCAACCCCAGCTACAGAACAGAAGGAGAGAGAGAGAGAGAGAAAGAGAGAGAAAGTTGATAAGGCACTTCTCTGACGCGGTGCGACTTTTTAATTGCGAGTGGGAATTCGTTCGCGCCGGGCGCGGGTGAGTCCGCGACACTCGATCGAGGATCTCACGATCGGTAGATTCGATCGTTCTAATCGTAAATTTCTCGTGTTCCTTTTCGTAGGAAATCCGGTCTAATAACTAGCAATTAAAACCGATCATGTGTAATTACGGCAGTTAAGGTAATTCCCGGAGAGACGCACCATAGGGTGAGATGCGCCAGGTTTTGTTGTAGCAATACTGGACGATTCTCTGTTATCCTTTATAACATTTTAGCGTATGTAAATAATTTGAAAACGAAGCACACTTGTATTATATTATCTACGTGTAACTAAAGTATGAAAGCTTGCCAGTGCTCTGAACTTCTTAATTTCTCCGTATGGTTCTAACTATGAGTATCGACTTAAATAGTGACAACGGTTTCTCTTTTACGATTTTTCATCGTGTTATGAACAAATTTTTTGTACTGGTTCATGTCTTTGTATCCTCCTTCAATTTAGGGAGAGACACACCAGCAATGCAACCTTCCAATGCACTCTTTATTTTAATTAGTTAAAAAGCGATAATTTGAACCTGAGACTTGTTCTTTGCCGCACTATTTGTTAACATCTTATACTTTAATTAATGAAGAATAATCAATTTATATTTGTTGCTCTATAATTAGGTAATTAAAAAGGAGATGCTTGAATTTTGACAAAAACGACCGGCTACTAGATTCTAACAAATATTGTATTAAATGTTTGGAAGATTATTATTCAACCACTTCTAAAGTAGATTGGATTTCTTGTTTAGAATGCCTAAAATGGCTCCATAAAACATGTGCTGTGTATTCTCCATTGTGTAATATGCGGTGGAGAAAAAAAGAAGGATACAAGTAGAGAGAAGATGGTGTAAACGAAAGGAGTGCATCTATGCATCTATCCCCAATGCGAAGTGCATCTAACTACAGGCTCTAAGGAGAGATGCACTCTTTTGAACATTTTGAACAGCATATTAATATATGAATATAAAAGTTTTCCTTATTTTACGTTATATTTTCTTAAAGAGATTGAAATAAACAATTGAACTATGCCTGCTCATTTTTTCAATTATTTTCAGTAAAATTTGTATTAAACAGAAAACAAAATGTGGTGCTTCTCTCCCTGAATTACCCTACTACTAATTACAGCGATTTTCTAAAAATCCTCCGATCGAAATCGTTCGCAGGATCCTTCTTGCAAACGTGAACAGAACTATAATTGGAAACCGACAATTTTTAATATAGACTCGCCTAACAATTGTGAAAAGCAACTTTTCGATTTTTCTCTTTTTGTACCATTTCTCTTAGGTGTTTAACAATGCGACTCTTCCTGTCACCGAAGCAATAATTTAATTATGGATTAGTTTAGTTTGTCACATTGATTTCCTTGCGAACACTGCGTAGCAAAATGCTTACGGACTTCAATTGCGATTACTCTACACTGGATGAACCAATCAGAACGCGACATTCCGAATCTTGCCGAGAATGCATCCCTAAACGGTTTAAACAATTTTTTGGATTTTTCTATTCTCATTTGCTCGTATCTTCGCTTCCCATCTTCGTTCCCAGCCTTTCTTTATCGACTTTGTTGCTTCTGAGGTCGGTCGTATGATCCAGTTTGATTCTTTGGAAGATGCGGATCGCTTGTCCTCTGATAAATTGGGATCGATTATCGATCGTATCGGTCGTGTTGCGAGTTTCGTTCTCGCGATCGTTATCTGGATCGTCTCGGACCAATTGATTTCTACTTTCGCTGGCCGCGATAGGTTCGCACGGATCCTTTGGGCCAGGATCGATCGTGAGAAAGAGAGGGGGGAGACAGACAGACAGACAGACAGAGAGAGAGAGAGAGAGAGGGAGAGAGTGAGAGAGAGAGGGAGGGAGGATGTCTTGACCAGGGTGTACTCCAAGTTCGAAGTACCAGTGAAGAGGCGCGGTATGGAAGGGCGAAGGGAGTATAAGGGAGAGGCGGTCGCCCGTAATGTCTTCGTTAGCCGCGGTAAAAAGGACGAGACCGACTCGCGTCCAAATGGTTCGTAACGACCTTAAAAACTGTCCAGCCCGCACCGCCGAAAATTTCAGCCACTCGGACGAACGACGATCCCACGGCTGAAAAAATTGGAAGCGTGGCCGAGCTGCACGCCGAAGCTTTGTTACGTTCCGCCACGCAGTGGTCAGGTCGATTTTGACCCCACTTGCATTTCATCTAATGATCCCCAATTTTCCTACGAGTTAAACTAAAAAATTTGTGTAAACGTTCAGTTAATATCCCTTAGCACTCGAATGGCCACTCTAAGACACCGCTAAAAATTGATATGTCATTCTTCAAAATATTTGTTACATTATTAAATTTATTTGTATTTAATAAATTACTAAACATTTCGGTATTGTACGAGTAAATTGCACCATTTTCGTATGTATAACACGAAACAAAAATATGTAGAAGAGAAATACTCTGGGACGGAAGAAATGTTTCATTTTGCAGTTCATTAGTTTCGAGAGCAAAGGGTTAATGCGGTGATTAGACTGCAGACTTTTTGCATTCATGAGAAAAATTAACAGGCGATATACGAAACTGTACCGTTGGAAGAATTTGAGAAAATTGCCGTATCACTAGATTGCGGAATTTTATGCAAAATGAAAATTCTCTGCGACCATTGTGAGGCATGGTAATTAAATAGGAATTCATGTCTTCTGCGAACATTTTTAATAAGCTGGACATAGCCTGAAAGCATTCTCTTAAATACGTTTTAACTATTCCGAGTTTAATAATTGTAGTCATGAAAATCCGCAGTCCGCATGTTACTATCGATTTATTAAAATTGTAAGAAGAAGACAAATATTTTCGATAAACTGTCTTTTTAGACTACACATTTATAGACTGCGGATCTTTATGCAAAATAAAAATCTTCTACCCGAATAGCAACAAACTCGAGTGATATCGAAATTTATTTTCTTTCTTAATATGTTTAACATGTTGAAAACAATGTAACATCGTTTTAAAATTTTTCTAATGTTTTTACTGTTTCAAAGCACGCCTACCCATTTTTGTCATGAATGAATAGAATTCGCAGTCTACTCATTTACAATTGACTCGGGAAGCTTTTATGTCGCGGAAAAATCCGCATGCTGTAAATACGTCCAAAAATGATGCTGAAAATGATGTAGAGTGAATACTCGATATATGTCAACAACGCGGATCTAGCCAGTGTCGTGTATCGTCCAGGAGACATACCCGAGCCGTGGTATGTTTACACTCCTCGGCGTCCGAGGTCTCTCGAGCATTTAGGGCCTCACAGGGTCTACCCCGCGGTAGTGGGGATAATTCCGCGACGTTTATCATCCAGGCCTTGGCGACATGTATAGCGAAATCACTGCATACATGACCTATGTCCCCAATGTACGCACTATGTTTCATTCAGCGAGTCCTTCGATTTGTGCAGGTTAAGCTTGAAAAGGTTAATCGTTCGAAAAATGAAACGTGACCAGCAGAAGTGACAACACGTCTAGTTCGAAGCAACGAAATTCGCGCGACAGATTTCACGCTCGTCGAGTTTTGCAGAAAAATGGATGAGCAAATCCCGATTAACAATTCCCAAGACATCCGTGTCAAATTTTCACCGTGCTTGTTTCCAGCGTTCTTATCTCTACTGCATGCCCGGCGAAATCGCTCGAGCTTGCATTAACAACGCCGTTAATGGCATTGTTTTCACAAGTGCAATCGCCCGGGGCTTTTACGGGAGCGCGCGAAATTCCGGCGTCGGGAGCCGAAAACGATCGAGCAAAGAAACAAACGGAACTTCTGCTTCCCGATCGCCGACTTATTTGTTTAACTTCGATTCGATCGAAATCGGTTCGCTGGCTCCTTCACGGAACTGGCATGTTCAGATTTTGTGTTCGCTACGTTCGAACAGTAATTGGATCGTAAAGAGTAAAGAGGAGAGGGCCGAAGTAATTATTATTTGTCGCGGGGCCGGGAGCTCGCGGGAGGATCTAGCTTGTCCGGCGGGATTGGAAGGAGTTTCGAACCGAACTGAACCGAACTCGTTCGGGACCCGTTTCGGCCGTGGGGGCGTCTCTTTTTCGGTTGGACGAGACCACCGTGATCGCGACAGGTGCGACCAGCCACCGTGCTCGATGCAGAGGCCAACACCATTACACCGCTGGTCCTCTTTCTCTCCCGTCCTCCTTTCCACTCTCTCCCTCTCTCTCTTTCTCTCTCTCTCTCTCACACACACACTCACATACACGCACGCAGTCTCTCTCTCTCTCTTATGTCTTGCTGCTCTCGCTACCAGGGGCCGCGCCACCGCGATTTCAACTCCCCCCTACCCCCCCTCGACAGTGTCCCCGGCGTATCGCAAAATTATTCCAAATGCTAATTGCGCGTTTGTACCGCGATTCACGGCGCAAGGGATCCGGATTCTTCCGGGAATCTCGCCGGTTCAAAGAATGAACCGCTTCTGCCATCCTGCCGGGATTTAACAAGGTCAGATAGAACGCTCTCAGCTTGTTCGCGAGGTTGCTGCAGATGCTCGATCGTTCTCAGGCCGTTCCGTACCGATTTTGTACGCGTAGCTTGAACGTGCCGAGAAATTTTTTACGTTCTCGAATGTGGCGAAACGAGTGTGGCACAGCTTTGAATAGGATGCCTGACTTTATCAAAGTCACATAAATCGTTCCCAGTTTATTTCCTAACTAACTAAATTAACCAAACATCACAGACTATAACATCCTATTTAATATTCCACCTAGTGATGTGTATTTAGGTCAATCATTACAAGATTCTTCCGACCCTAATGTTCCGTTACGAGATTTCATTGAATCCAACCCTCCGAATACGGTTGCAATCTATACCGATGACAGTGTAACAGAAAACTCCGAATCAGTAGGTGCAGCATTATACTGCCCACAATTAAATATCTCCCAAAAATTTAGCTTAAACAAACATACATCAATTTTCACAGCAGAGTGCTACGCCATTAGCCGAGCACTGGATATTGCCAATGTATATAGTTACTATTTATAATATATTATATTACTATATTACAATATTATAGTAATGCTACAAATTTTCTCATCTTCACCAAATCGCAAAGTACAATCAAATCACTACAGAAGGCAACCTTCAAATATAGTATTAATAACCATATCATTGAAATCAAAACTAAGTACTCTACGTTTATATTAAACAACAAAGGCCAGAATTTCATTAAGTTTATCTGGATACCAGCACATATAGGAATTATCGGTAACGAAGAAGTAGACAAGGCTTCAATCGCTAATCTATCCAGAGACCTCAAAATTCAAGCAAGACTGTCCACTAACACCCTAATAAAAAAGGTCTTGTGCTCTCCAGAGATTTTCTAGTTTTTGTAAATAGATGTCGAGCCAATCACTATAATTTAAACGATTCATTAGCAAGGGTTAACCATATAACTAACAGTGCTTGCCAATGCGGAGCAGAACTCCAAGACCTAAATCATGTTATATGGCAATGCCCAGACTATGAAAATGAACGTAACACATTGGAAACAAAGCTCCTCAAAAGCAAGTACTGTTTCCCCCTTTGTATTAGTTCCTTCCTATGTAAACCTGATATAAAAGGACTGAAAATAATTTATAATTTCCTTAAACAATGTTCCGTTAGAATTTAGAAACAATATAAACCTATTTAGTGTAAGCCAAATGTAATAACACTGTACTTGCTATATAAACCACTTGGCTTAAAGCAACAAATAAATAAATTAATTATTAAATTAAATTAACCAAACCAACGAAGAACAGCTCCTGATCGGATGCTAGAGTTCGACGAGAGCATACTGAGCGTTCCCAATTCACTGGAAAGGTAATTATAACACATCCAGATATCTAAAAATCATTCGGTGCTAATCTCGTGCACGTAGAAATAAAATATCGCCGTCTAACTATCCTTGGGTTGCTCGAGTTGGGAAAAAAAACGAACCTGATAACGAACTTCTGACAGGACAGGAGACCGTGACAAAGCTGGATAGAACGTTTCAATTTATTAGTAGAAGTACTGTACAACGTCGCTTTGCAATGAGAAGAAGCGAAAGTATTTCTGTGCGAATGAATATTCCGTCGCTTCACGATCGAGTCAAGTAGAACAGATGACTGCAGAACTTAACGAGATCAGATCTACCATCCTCAATTTATCTGCAAGCTGGTTACAAATATACAAGTGTTTAGAAGTTGTTCGATATCAATTTTGTATGCGTCTAAAAAAGCGTCGCTATCCCCGAGAATTTTTAAAAGAGCGAGATGGCACGATGCGCCGAATAAATGAGGAACAACTCTTGGTTGAACGCCGGGGTTTAACAAGATCAGATCTGCCACCATTAATTTATCTGTAAGCTAATTACAACCTTGCAAGTGTCCGAAAATGATTCCGGGCGAATTTGCGACTCCCAGACGGAAGATATCAATAATTAAATTTTTCCGGTGAGTAGAACCAAGGGAAAGCTTGGAACTGCAAGCTCCGGCGACGGGATCATGAAAGCCCGAGGATCCAGTAGGGTAGAAACGAACCGCAGGAAGCTTTTTACCGCGTCTGGCCGACGTAACAGCCGATCGGCGCCGGTCGTCACCGTCGACATTGTGTTTCCGCGGGGTAGTTGCGCTCCGACAGCCAGTTCCCATCGTCCATTGTTTCCTCTTCTTTACGGCGTGTATTTTATTGGCCATTTAGGGACCGTGGTGTCCCCTGCACCCCACAGACAACCCCGGCAGTGTCGCCAGTTGGCTTTACGACGTCAATTAGGGGCTCTCTGCGCCTAATTATTCGCGTACGGTTTTGTTCACGACTCTGACTCGACTCGGGGCCACGCCCTTAAAAACTATGATAACTTTACAACGTTGTGATACTCGCGGTTAACGTCGTCGCGATACTCGTCTGCATGCAATTGAAATCTCAGCTTCCTTGGGGAGAACGGAATCGCGATGGGAAGACTATGAGAACCCTAAAACGTTATGCTCGGAGGAAACTTGTGTAAACGTTAACGGAGGAAACTTGTGTAAATGTGGACTATCATTCAAGAATTTTCATTTGAAAAATTCAACGTGTAGATTGATTTAAAATTTGAGGTATCATTTATTAACGTTATAATGTAAACAAAAATGTATTTTATGAATTTCAACGTACAGTGCACAAACATGATCTGGAACAAAAAATGGAAAAAATAAAGAAAATGGGATCGTTAGTTTCTAGATGACATCTTTCTTTTATTAAAATTTGCAAAATTGCAAGAATGGCGAACGTTTGAGAAAAACGCTCTTATAAGAAAATTTTTTTGAAATACTATTTAAAAATAGGATTTTATTTGGAAAATATTGAAAATAGTAAGACTTATTTTGTAGAACGGTGTAAACTAGTATATTAAATAGTTGATAGTACCTTATGCTCTTCTAATATTTTGTTGCGCGCAATGTTATTACGACATTGTCATCTGTTTATCAACATGTTACATGCAAATATTCTTAATTAAGCTACAAATAATGCGACTAATATTTTAATCGAATCATATTAAATTATACTATTTAAAATAGTATTCTAAATATTTTTTTCTCGAAATTTTGCCCAGATCTGCTTCCTAACTGTTTTCATCGAGGAAATTTCCTATCGATTTGAACAAAAAAAAAAATGCTCAAAACTTTCATTTTACAAAAGATTCCCCCCTTAACATACTTGCGATTCCGTTGTAATTAAATCCTCGGCTACTTTGAGGAGAAGAACATCACGATTGGAAAGCAACGAGCACACCACTACACTTCTCCATGGTAACATGCTCGCGATCCTCATCCGTATGTAATCAAAATTTCGGCTTCCTCGGGGAGAGGGAAAT